>CM050210.1:25133719-25171219 GCA_027475355.1 Coilia nasus | reverse complement strand
CTTGTTCTCTCTCTCTCTGTCTCTGTCATGGTCATATTTTCATTCTCTCTCTCTCTCTCTCTCTCTCTCTCTCCCTCTTCCTTTCTCCATCTCTCACCCTGGTAGGCCTTGTTCTCTCTCTCTCTGTCTCTCTAATGGTCATATTTTCATTCTCTCTCTCTCTCTGTCTACCTCTTCCTCTCTCCATCTCTCACCCTGGAAGGCCTTGTTCTCTCTCTCTCTGTCTCTCTCATGGTCATATTTTCATTCTCTCTCTCTCTCTCTCTCTCTCTCTCTCTCTCTCTCTCTCTCTCTCTCTCTCTCTCTCTCTCTCTCTCTATCTCCCTCTTCCTCTCTCCATCTCTCACCCTGGAAGGCCTTGTTCTCGCGGCGCAGCGCCTCCCCCTGCTCGAGCGCCTCCTCGTGGGCCGTCTTGAGTTTGAAGAGCTCGGTGGCGTGCTGCCGGCTCTCCTTCTGGCAGGCCTCCACCTCCTGGGCCAGCTCCTCACACTTCTGCCTCCAGTCGCACAGCTGCTTCTCCAGCACACGCTGCTTCTTGTCCAGCACCGCTGCATTGCTACTGGCCTAATGACACAGAGAGAGAGAGAGAGGGAGAGAGGGCGGATGGGAGAGAGAGAGAGAAAGATGGGGAAGGGGGAGAAATGAGAGGGGGCGAGAGAGAGTGTGAGAGAGAAGGAGGGAGAGAGAGAGAAATGAAAAAAAGTGTTGAGGGAGGGAAGGATGGAGAGAAAGAGGGGTTAAGGGGGAGAGAGAGAGAGAAAGATGGGGGAGGGGGGAGAAATGAGAGGGGGCGAGAGAGAGTGTGAGAGAGAAGGAGGGAGAGAGAGAGAAATGAAAAAAAGTGTTGAGGGAGGGAAGGATGGAGAGAAAGAGGGGTTGAGGGGGAAGGAAGAGAGTGAGAGAGGAAAGGAGTGAGATGGAGGTGTGAGGTCAATAAACGTTTCAGTGTTCCCCAGTGCAGATATTGATTTGTAGAAGACTAATGACCAAAAAGTTAGTAAAACTAACGACCAAAACAAAGTATAAACGTGGCCACTATTAACCATCAAAGTGAACAGGAGCAGATTGCTTAATTATCTTCACCAGTCACATTCATATTATTTTCCATTTCATAAGGTGTTACTATGACAACATCTGTCATTTATTTCAGCAAATTCTATTTCATCTAAAATAACAGGTTTCCTGGGGTAAACCACTCTGATGTGCAAAGGCAAAGGACCATAACTTCAGTTTTGGGCAAAAATGAGTTTTTGTCATTTTTGGAACAATAAACATAACTTTTATCATCTGGCCAAATATCTTGAGTCAATTTTGTTGTTTTTTGGGGAAAATAAGATGTTGTCTTTGCCGTAACTCTGAAAACACATGCAAGCAGATGATTTTAAAGGCATTTTGCTCAGTTTGATGCTATGTGCATTATAAGTGCAACTTAAACTTAAAGTTGTTAAGGCTTATAATACAGCATTATAATGTCTTACAAGTGCATTACTGAGTATGTATTATAAAGCTTTATAAATGCATTATAACCCTATATGAATGTGTTTAGAATGACTTGGTTTAGACTGGGTTGATAGAAGACAGGGTTTATAGAAAGTGGTCCCTTCTTTTCATTAGCTAGCCTCATGTGTAATTGGCTGAGCATCAATACTGGCCTGCACTCCCATACTACAGTAACTATGGGAACATATAACATTGTCATACTGCCCTGTCTGACATGTTGTTGGTGTAATAGTGGTAACACTTTTATGTACTTTCTTAATAGGAAGAAGCAAGAGATATACTCACAAGACAAAAAAATGCTATAAAGTCAATTTCCAGCCTAAACTTTTGATGAAATATGTAGTTACAGCCTTTTGGCTTTGTAGGGCAGTATAGATGATAAAATATCACCCCACCACCACACACACACACACACCTTGTCCAGGTCCATGCAGAGCTCCTCCACCTCCCCCTGCAACCTCTGCTTGGTCTTCTCCAGGCTGGAGCACTTGGCCTGGGTGGCCTCCACCGCCTCCTCAGCCTCCTGGAGCCGTGACGACAGCTTCTTCCTGCAGTCAGCATAGCGCACACACACACACACACACACACACACACACACACACACACACACACACACACACACACACACACACACACGTGCAGAGACACACACACACACGTGCATGCAGACACACACACATACAGACACACACACACATGTGCACGCACACACACACAAACACACCATCTTAAATAATTAAGCAATAACACACGTGTGTGTGTGTGTGTCTTTATGTGTATATCGGTTGTCAAAGTGCATCTGTGTGTTTGTGTGTGTGATGAACAGTACGCCAGCAGACATGTCAGCACAGGCCCCCCACACAGGGACATTCATCCGTGCACACGTGGGTGAATTACACAAACATGTGCACAAATGGAAACTGTGCTGAGGATTATAATGGCTCACTGGCTCATTGACTGATTATGAGCTGTGTTGCTGCACACATGGTGGTGCATCAGAGTCTGCCGTCATGATTAGTCATCATGACTATGATTGTAAATGCTCTTTTGTGTGAGCGCTGGGAAGCCATGCCAAGTGTGTGTGGGTGTACATGTGTGTATGCATGTGTCACTCACAGCTGCTAAAGAAAGTTAATGCATGCTAATGGGGGGGTTAATGCATGATTATGTGAATGTTTGTGAGTACATATCAGAATCAGAATCAGTCAGTTTAATTAGCCAAGTATACTTACATATACCAGGAATTTGCCCTTTGGTAGATGTTTGTATGTATGTATGTTTGTGTGTGTGTGAGCCTGTCGTACTTTTCCTCCTTCAGCTCGTTGCTGTGCTGGATGTGTGTGTGTGTGTGTGTGTGTGTGTGTGTGTGTGTGTGTGTGTGTGTGTGTGTGTGTGTGTGTGTGTGTGTGTATGTGTGTGTGTGTGTGTGTGTGTGTGTGTGTGTGTGCCTGTGCCTGTGCCTGTTATACTTTGCCTCCTCGAGGTCATCGCTGTGCTGGATGTATGTGTTTGTGTGTGTGTATGTGTGTGTATACTGTATGTGTGTGTTTGTGTGTGTGTGTGTGGGTGTGTGTGTGTGTGTGTGTGTGTCTGTGCCTGTTGTTCTTTGCCTCCTCAAGCTCGTTGCTGTGCTGGATGTATGTGTGAATGTGTGAGTGTGTGAGTGTGTGAGTGTGTGTGTGTGTGTGTGTGTGTGTGTGTGCTTGGCGTACTTTGCCTCCTCAAGCTCATCGCTGTGCTGGATGGTGTCGGCCTCCAGGCGTCCCCTCCAGTGGGTGACGTCGCTGTTGAGCTTGGAGACGAGGCGCTGCAACTCCAGCTTGCTCTCCTGCTCCTCCTCCAGCTGCTCCCGCAGGCTCTCACACTCCTGACGCAGCGACGCCATGCTGCTGCTCGACAACACCTTGCTCTGGGCACACACACCACACACACACAAGCAGACACACACATGCATACACGTGCACACACATGCATACACATACACACACACACATGCATGAACATGTGCATGTCCACACATATGTGCATACACACACACATGCATACATGCGCACACACACACACACATATGCATGCATACACATAAACACACAAACCCATACACACCAAACAAACAAACAAACATATACATGTTAACAAAACCATGTGATTGGACATACAGTTGCAGACAAAATTAGCCCCCTTTAAGAAATTAGACAAAACTCTTAACTTCTTCATGGAAATGACCATTAACAACAAAAACAAAATGTCCACTAAGTTTGATTTTACTGATACACTGCGTTAAAACAAGAAAGGGCAACAATTACATGTTCAAAATTATTAGCTTCCTGGCCATTAAAGGAGAACATCGGTGTAAAATAAAAATTGGCATGTTAAAACATCATACCGAGTTGGTACACATGTACTGAGGAGCAAAATTGATTTAGCCTGTTGCATTCAGAGTTTAGGGCCCTTGCCCTAGTGGTAGGTGCCCTTAGACGAAGCATGACGACTAGACTATTTTTAAACCATTAAAACAGCTCAAATAAACTCCACACTCCATCGGTAGTACAACAAAGGCTCTGACATTCAAAACAAAGCACTTAGAATAGTGTAAATGTACACAACATTTATTAAAAAAACTGTTCTTGCTGTTTTAATGGTTTAAAAATAGCGTAGTCGTCATGCTTCGTCTAAGGGCACCTACCACTTCCATTGTTAGCCTTCTGGGTCAAACTATAAAAAATAGTTAAACTCTGAATGCAACAGGCTAAATCAATTTTGCTCCTCAGTACACATACCAACTCGGTATGATGTTTTAACATGCCAATTTTCATTTTGCACCGAAGTTCTCCTTTAAGAGTCAATAGTTTACCCTTTCTGGGCCACAACTGACAACAACCTCTTACAGTAGTTCTTTGCTAGGTTGGCACTGGTCTTCTGATGGATTTTGGGCTATTCTTCCATTGCAGCAGGTCCAAATGTTCCAGCAGGTCCAAACTGCATGGTTTCCGAGCATGGACATTCACTTTGAGCACCTGCCACAGATTCTCAATAGGATTGAGGTCTGGGCTCTATGCGGGCCACTCCAGGACTTTAGTTTTGGTATCCTTGAGGAACTGTTGGACCAATTTTGATTTATGCTTTGAGTCACTGTCTTGTTGGGAGGCCCAGCGACGAACTAAGGCTAGACTATGAGCAGATTTATGCCTCAAATTTTCAACATAATTTTCATTTTTTATGATACCATGCACCCAAACAAAGCTCCCTGTGCCTGAGGCTGCAAAATCGCCCCACAGCCTGATGCATCACCACCATGTTTAACTTTAGTTAGTCTCATCAGACCAAAGCACAGACTTCCCAAACTCTTCTTTACCTTTCAAATGTTGCAAACCCCAATCTGGCTATGATGTGCTGATCTTTGTGTAAAGGGGTTCTTCTGGGGGTGATGGCCCTAAAGCCCAGCACAATAAAGAGCCCTCACAACTGTGTTCCTCTGGTGGTCAGCAACAATCATATTGGCAGATGTCTGGGGCTTCTTGCTGACATCTCTGACTATTTTGCTGTCCAGAGTTCTGGGGCCACACACAGGTTTGTTTCTTACAGGATTTGTCATCCTGTACTTGGCAATGAGGCAATGTACAGTGGTTATAGGTCATTGCTGGGTTTTCCAACAAGACAAGGACCCAAAGCATACACAATTAGCCCAACAGTTACTCAAGGATACCAAAACCAAGGTCCTGGAGTAGCCAGCACAGAACTGAGACCTCAATCCTATTGAGAATCTGTGGCGGGTATGTCCATGCTCGGAAACCATGCAATTTGGACCTGCTAGAAAGAACTCCTCTAAGAGGTCGTTGTCGGTTGTGGCTCAGAAAGGGTAAACTATTGACTCTTAATGGCCAGTATGCAACTGTATGTATGCCCACAGGTACACATATCCACTAAGACGCGCCCACACACATGCAGACACACACATTCACAAACATGCACACACATACTCATGTTGACAGAGAGAGAGAGAGAGAGAGAGAGAGAGAGAGAGAGAGAGAGAGAGAGAGAGAGAGAGAGAGAGAGAGAGAGAAAGAGAGAGAGAGAAAGAGAGGGAGACAGAGAGAGAGACATGTAAAGCAGCTGCTGTGCTGTGCTGTGCTGTGCTGTGTTGTGCTTTGTTGTGTTGTGTTGTGTTGTGTTGTGCTGTGTTGTGCTGTGCTGTGCTGTGCTGTGTTGTGTTGTGCTGTGTTGTGTTGTGTTGTGTTGTGTTGTGTTGTGTTGTGCTGTGCTGTGCTGTGCTGCGTTGCGCTGCTGTGTTGTGCTGTGCTGTCCTGTGCTGTCCTGTGCTGTGCTGTGTTGCGTTGCGTTGCGTTGCGTTGCGTTGCGCTGCGCTGCGTTGCGCTGCGTTGCGTTGCGTTGCGTTGCGTTGCGTTGCGTTGCGTTGCGTTGCGTTGCGTTGCGTTGCGTGCATGTAGCACCCACCTTGAGCTCCTCGTCCAGCTGCTTCTTGAGCTCCTCGTGCTGGCTGCACAGCACGCTCCTGGAGCGGCTCACCTGGCTGCTCTTACTCTCAGCCTCCTCCAGCTGCCGCGCCAGCTCTCCGTTCTCAGCTGCACACAGAGGGCAGAGAGAGATGGAGAGATAGAGAGATGGGGGGAGGGGGACAGGGAGAGATAGACAGAGAGACAGGGAGACAGAGAGAGAGACAGACGGGGGAGAGAGAGAGAAATAGAGAGAGAGACAGGGAGACAGAGAGAGAGACAGACAGGGGAGAGAGAGAGAAAAAGAGAGAAAGACAGGGAGACAGAGACAGTAAGAGAGCAGAAGAGGGAGAGTTGAAGGAGAACAGGTGGACAATGGGTGACAATCAAAAAAGAGAAAATTACAAGAGAGAAAGAAAAACACCACCCTCGGTCCAGTAAAAAAAAGGATGTTGAAGAAAGAAAGAAAGAACGAAAGAAAGAAAGAAACAAACAAACAAACAAGAAAACAAAGATTCGATTTTTATACTGCAGTGTGATATCAGCAGTCAAACATTTCACGATTTAAGCTCATTTGAAGAGAACACTGTTTTATGGAAACATCAACACAGCAACTGAAATTTAAGTCACAGTTACTGCAACTATTACAGTTTTTGCCCATTGCTTAAACACATTTTGCAAAATTTGGCTCGCTGTGCCAAAACTCTACACCCAAGCACATAGGACACAACACTTGGAAATAAACCATTCACATCTATGTCAAATTGAAACTCTGCAATCAAAACCTAACAATCCTTTGTCAAAATGTCACTCTGATGACAAAATTGCACACACTTGCACCTTATGAAAACACTGTCACATCAGCAGCAACACACTAGTCTACTTTATATAAAACACTGCAGTCTTTCATTTTTATTCAGTTCTGCAGAAAGCATGTCTTCGCAACAAAAAAAATGAAATACTCAATAATGTACATTACAGTAGTCTACTTTACAGTGCAGTAAATTAATTTTAAGCAAAAACAGCAAAAAAACTACCACAATCAGAATTGGCAACCTGGTCCGCCAAGTGGACAGACAAGGTCATTGCGGGCGGACAGATACAGACACACGCACACACAGACACGGGCAGGGTCATTGAAATACCTGGTCAATCCCCTCCAGGGGACCAGGTAACAGTACACTAATGTAAATATAGAAGGACACAATTGTGCGTAAGTGGGATTATGGATCTTGCCGTGTGTTGGGGTCTGGCCGCAGGATCTCATCAACATCACAAGCAATGTCTTCTCTTGCTAAGCATATGGTAAGCATCTCTCTCGCTAAGCATCTCTCACAATACAGTAAGCAGCCACAAACTGTATTGCGGTTCAATCCTACTGTAAACATGCTGTAACATTCTGACTTTTCTAATGACATATAATCTGGGTTTTGTCTTTTGAGAAATATTGATAAATAACGTGAATACATTCACGAAACACAACACATGACTAATACTGTTCACTAAATATATTTTATATAACTGATACAAATTTGGACTTGCAATGCAACATTTGTCAGTACGCTGGTGTGTACGCAAGTACTGTACACAAGTGTTTGCTTGTTGCATGTTGAAAATTGAAACACAATCATTTTCTACAAAGAATCATGTTCACAGTAAACACGGTAAAACACAGTGTTGTTGGAGACAAAAAGCTACTCTAAGCATCATCTCTTTCCAATTTGGTGGCATGTCTCAACCTAGGGTTTTCCAGGTGGTCAAGCAATGTTATTTGCATGTTATCACACATTTGCCTTCCCTGTCCATGCTCTCCTCCACTGAGCCATTGTTTTGTTATTTGAGTGGTTCAAAAAATGTGGGAAAGATTTTATTTTAGTGTGTAAAAAAAACTGTAACTGAGGCCTTTTTGTAGCTGGCTGATTAGTGTTCAATTTTGTAAGTAAGTATTTTCTGGTGTGTGTCTGAGTGTTTTTTGAATAGATGTGTTTTGCCAATGATACATCGGTATTTCATTTTTGAACGAAGTGTCTTATGTACAGTGTTGTATAGTAACGAAGTAATAATACTTCACTACTGTACTTAAGTACATTTTGGAAGAATTTGTACTTACTTGAGTTTTTTAAATTTTGATAACTTTTACTTTTACTTCACTATATTTCCGAACCTATTTGCATACTTTTACTCCGATACATTTTCAATGTGCTGTTTAGTTACTCATTACCAAAAAAAAAAAAAAAAACTGACTGCAATGAAGTTAGGACGTGCCTGGCTTGTTCGCAATGCAATTGCCACTTGCCCATGACAATCAATAGGCTACACCTGTTGGCTTCACGCAGTAAGCTAGCTTCGCACTCAGTCCTGATGGAAGAGACAGAGGCAGCAGTGTTTTATGTTTTTTTTCTTGATGGGGTGATGTACGCCCCATTTTCAGCACTGACTTAATCTTTTTCTTAAAAACAAAGGTTTATGAAAAAAAGGTTTCAAACTGTGGTCTCCATCTTCAGATGCCAGATAACATTCAGTTTTCTCTCCACTTTTGTTTATAATGACCTTCACAGTTAACCAAAACAATATTATAAATTCAGACTGCCTTTGCCTGTTATTAACTTTTACTTGTACTTTTAATTACATTACTTGAGTACGTTTATTTTTACATTACTTGTCATACTTAAGTACTAGAAATTTTTAAAACTTTAAGACTTTAACTCAAGTAACATTTCAGTCAATGACTTTGACTTTTACCAAAGCCATTTTTTGAAGGGACACCTATACTTTTACTTGAGTGTGATTTTCCAGTACTTTATACAACACTGCTTATGTATGAAATAGTGTGTAGTGTGCAGGAGCAAGTGTGTTGCAAAAAGGAGCAAGTGTGTTGCAGAATTGCAACTAAAGTGTAAAGCAGCGATTGTGTTTAAAGTATGGCTACACTGTGTTTAAGGCATGGTAAAAGAACTTCAAGTTATGTTACTTTGGTTTAAGCATATGTCTATTGCGTTCAAGCAATGGGCAAAAACTGTAAAAGTAACAACATCCCCAACATCTGTCTGAAATACAGCTCTGGGCCACCTTGGGCCTGACTTAGCCTGATGGACTAAACTCTTTCCCTTTCTTTCACTTTGTGTAAAGAGTCTGGTTACTCTGCACAGGGATACATTTACCTCCTGGTGGATGGGTATATTGTGTAAAAGGCCTAATTTCACGCACGGCTGATTAGAAACCGAAAAAAGGCAAGATGGAGCCTGACAGTGTGCTATACTGCAAAAATATAAAATTGAGCAGAGGTCTCGCTAGCCTGACCAGGCCTGACTGTGTGTTATACTGTAACACATGTGGATCATTTTCGAGTGCTACCTCAAGCAAGGTTGTTCTGTCCCCTTCCACACTCCTACTTGTTCACAGAAATATTCACAGGCAGCAGGGAGGAAATGCTGACCTTGGAGATGGCCGGCCCATTGACCTTGAAGTGTTACATTTGTCCACTGTGTAATAATCACATCTGTCACTGGGACGCTACATTCCACTGCCACTCAGTCTGCTGATGCAGACCCACTGACTGACAGCGGGGAACACTGAGTGTCATGTCATGGATGGCTGTCTCATGGGCACAGAGTTAAATGTAAGGTAAAAAAGCAAATGGGCATCTAAGTGTATGTTAACTGTAATATTTATGTATGATTTGAAGGTGTTATTGTTGCCTCTTTAGTTAAACAGTTAAAAAATACAACAAACAATATTTTACTTTCTGGGTGTTTGTTGACATAAATGACGAGCAATTTACATATGAACATACATACATGACTTTTCCAGCGAAATGGCTTTATTTATTGGTTAACCCTCTGAAAGGCATGGTATGGGCCCTAAATACACACAACACAGAATGTTTTTAGCTTCTGAATAACTTACTAAATAGCTCCTTCTGTGTGTGAGTGTGAGTGTGTGTGTGTGTGTGTGTGTGTGTGTGTGTGTGTGTGTGTGTGTGTGTGTGTGTGTGTGTGTGTGTGTGTGTGTGTGTGGACAAGGCCTCCTACCTGTCAGGCGGTTCTTGGCCACCGTGACCTCAGTGAGGGCCTTCTGGAGGTCGTCGTTCCTGGAGTTGGCCTCAGCCAGCAGCTCCTCCAGCTTCCTTAGCTGAATGTCCGTGGACGCCTGGAGGGTGGAGGGTGGAGGTTTGGCAGGGGCGGTGGGGATGGAGGGGGTGGAGGGTGGAAGTTTGGGGATGGAAGTAGAGATGGGGTTGGAGGTGGGGTTTCAGCTGGAGTTCACGCTGCAAAGCTGTGCACTTCAATGAGCCGTACATCTCACTTTACTTTTCATGCCAACTCGTGTGATGGTTGTGTTGTTTAACACAAAGGAGATGTTGGGAAGAAAAAGCTAAATAAAGTGCAACTGGTCTTGTCTGGATTTTCCGGGTCTGAGTAAGACTGGTTACGCAGATGGCATTATTCCAGCTCACACAACTGTGCTGACACTGAAAGAATATGCTACAATATATTCTCTTCATTTCAAACAAGACTACAGCCCTCGGCATTCGGTCAAGCGAGTGAGTTTGTTATGCAAGGAAATATATAACTATATTCAAACTTATGACAATATGAAGTATGTAATGTTAATGTCCCACTTAATGTCCCACAAGACCCACTTATCCAACCTCGTAGCGTAAAGTTTGTCCACCTCTAAACAGATGTAGTGCAGGACTGAAAATTGACTTTGCCAATCACTGACACATAAATGGCAAAATTCACCAGCCAATAAACAGTAAATCATTATTTTGTGTTCGAAATCTACCAGCCACTTTCATATTTTACCAGCATTTGCTGGTGGCTGACGCAAACTTCCATTCCTGACGTAGTGGCCTGACCACCACATGTGGGAAGATCAGAGGCAGAAAGCAATACATGCCCAGGCATTTTAAGCTGGTTTGTCTCTGAGTCTGAACACATGTAGATATTAGACATCTGCTGTGTGTTCCCCGCCTGACCTTGGCCTTCTGCAGGTTGTCCAGCGAGGCGGCCAGGTCGTCCACCTCCAGGCGGAGGTTCTGCTTGTCCTTCTCCAGCTTGGCGCGGGTGCGCTGTAGGCCCTCGCACTGCTCGCCCAGCTCAGCCAGCGCGTCGCCATGACGCTTCTTCAGCGCCGCCGCCAGGGACTCGGCCTGACGTGACGACTCGTCCAGCTCACGCCGCAGACGCTGCAGCTCCGCCTCTCGCTTCTTATTCATCTCCATCTGTGGAGGGAAGAGAGAGAGAGAGAGAGAGAGAGAGAGAGAGAGAGAGAGAGAGAGGGACAGAGAGAGAGAGAGAGAGAGAGGGACAGAGAGAGAGAGAGAGACAGAGAGAGAGAGAGGGACAGAGAGAGAGAGAGAGGGACAGAGAAAGAGAGAGAGAGAGAAAGGGAGAAAGAGGAAGGGGGTGGGGGTAAGAGAGAGAGAAGATGAAGAGTAGAGTGAGAGAGACGGCGAAGGAAACAAGGAGGACAGGGAGGAGAGGGGGGGTGGGAGGGTTGGAGAGATAAAGAATGGAAGAGAGAGGGATTGGGTGTGACAGCCAGAAAGAGAGAGAGAGGGATGGGAGGAGAGAGAAAGAGAGATAAAGAGGAATGGGGTTAATAGAGTGAGAATGTGAAGAGAGAGAGCGAGAGAGAGAAGAAAAAAAGGAGGACAGGGAGGAGAGAGAGGGGGGGGGTGAGAAAGAGAGATAAAAAGAGAGGCAAGGGTATGTAGGGCAGAACAGATAAACAGAAGAATAAGGGTGAGATTAAACACACGATAAAAGATGGTGTGACAGCACAAAAAAAACTATAAAGTTTAAACTAGTTTATGTTGTCCAAAAACCTACAATTCTAGGATATAGTCCACTGTTTTCTTGGGACTCAAGTAGAGATCATTTATGATTACATACTTTGCATACTTTATAGTTATCCAGAGGCAAGGGGGAGGTAAAAAGGGTGATGGTGGGAGGGCAATACAGAGGGTAGGAAAAACAGAGAGAGAAAGGATGCGAGAGTTAGAAAGAGAGAGTCCAGGGGACATATAGAGGGAGAGAGAGATAAGGGGGAGAAAGAGAGAAACAGAGAGAAACAGACAGAGAGGGACAAAGAGAGAAAGAGTGAGAGGGAGAAAGGGAGAGAGAGAGATAAAGAGAAAGAAAGAGACTAATCGGGGGGAGTGGTGAAGGACAGGGGAAAAGTACCTGAGAGGCTGTGGCTCCTCCGGCCTCCTCCAGCCGGTCGGTGAGGTCATCCAGCTCACGCGTCAGCTCAGCACGCTGCTTCTCCACCTGACACACACATGAGGACAGTGCACACACACGCGCACACACACACACACACACACACACACACACACACACACACACACACACACAAGGACAGAGCACACACATACACACAAACACACACACACACACACATACACACACATGCACACACACATGAGGTCGGAACAGATACACACATGAGGTCAGAGCACACACATACAAACACACACGTGCACACACACAAGGTTAGAGCACACACAAGGCCTGTCCAGAGAGATTGCTGAGCCCCTGAAAAGATCCAATTATTTGGCCTGCACCCTCCCACCCCCCAAAAAAACCCTGGCCCACTCAATTCACTGATTCCCCCTGGCGGCTGGCCCTGGGAAAGCTTTCATGTTTATCCCCCCTTATAGGCGGCCCTGCACACTTAAACGTGTATGTGGGCACAAACAGACACACATAACTTTTAACACAAAAAACACCCACCAACTGTACAGAGCCTAATGAGTGACACACATTTCAAAGCCAATGTATAGCAGAGATACAGCACCTTCACTGGTTAAGTAAACATACTGTACCACCCTGGAGCACAGCACTGTCAAGTTATATGCGCTGAATGCTGACAGGATTTGTCATTCCTCAGACAGTCAGAGAGAGAGAGAGAGAGAGAGAGAGAGAAAGAGACAGAGACAGACACAGAGAGACAGACAGAGAGAGAGAGACAGAGACAGAGAGAGAGACAGACAGACAGACAGAGGGACAGATAGAGAGAGAGAGAGAGAGACAGAGAGAGAGAGAGAGAGACAGACAGACAGAGGGACAGACAGAGAGAGAGAGAGAGAGAGACAGACAGAGAGACAGAGAGAGACAGAGACAGAGAGAGAGAGAGAGAGTTTTCCACCAACAGACGAGAGCAGTGGGGAGACGACTAATCAACACAACCGGCCAAGCGAGTCATTTTGCAACTTTCAGCCCTTTGGGGGGCTTTTTTTCCTTGGACAAAAATATCCCAAAAAACATGGCAAACACATGGATGGATAAATGGAAGAATCCCCCCATCGCCAGGACTTTTGGGTAGCAGATGGGTCATTAAACGCACAAACAAAAGAACTCATCTGCAGCAAGAACATCAAAGACTCTCCACAAAAGAAAACCTAGCGGCCTTCTATCACATTTACCACCCCTTTAAAAGAGACTGTAAAACACCAGTAAAAAAGTATGAACGCAACGATACAGAGCCTGGACATCGGATGTTTCAACATATGTTTTAACGCATGCTTTAATGCCATGGAGCAGTCAGCCGGAGTGCGGATAGATTGATGGGTTAACATCGTAACCTGTCCGTCAGAGGAGCCACTCCAGGGAAGCCAGCGTCAGAAGGACAAATACGGGAGAGAGGTGTCTGCCTAATGGTATGGGACTTCGTCCCCCTTCATGCAAGTTTGGACGGGAGTGGCTCATTCCCTCTGACCCTTGACCATTGAAGAGGGTCAGGAATGGACTTCTTGTCAGTTTGACACATGGTATCACTAAAACATTCGTGCACATTTGGTTGTTTTGTGAGCTGCATCAATTACCTGGCAGGTCTGTGTGTGTGTGTGCGCGTGTGTGTGTGTGTGTGAGTATTCGTGTGTGTGTGTGTCTGTATGTGAGTGTAAGAGTGTGTACATGCATGTGTATGCATTTGTAATAGTTTGTTACTTGTGGGTGTGTGCTACTCTCACAACTATGTGCTTTGATCCCCCTCCCCCCATGCAACATAGAATTCTTTAACTGAGGATACCAACGTTAAAACACACCTCAGTTTTCTCCTGTAATGCTACTTGGAGCAATGGAGTAATGGAGGAGCATGATGTTGTGTGTGTGTGTGTGTGTGTGTGTGTGTGTGTGTGTGTGTGTGTGTGTGTGTGTGTGTGTGTGTGTGTGTGTGTGGCAGTGGGGTGGTTATACAATGAGAGGTCTGTTTGTCGAGGGGATGTTTGGTTAGATGGCACGAGCGGGTGTTGCTTCCGTGTGTGTGTGTGTGTGTTGGGGGGGTAGGGGTTGCATGTCTGTACTTGACACCCGCACTCCTCCACAGTTGTAAAGCGTGGCAGGAGGAGCACAGCTCCATTAGGAATGCCACCCAGTGCGAACGGAACAAGAAAAAGAAGATGAAGAGGACGAAAAATAAGAAAAAAAAAATGAGGCCAGGAGATGGTATGTCACCCAATCCACCTTGATCCTCCGTACCTCAAAACATGTGCTCTGCTTTCAGCCCTGGCACGTAGCAGCCAAGCAGCGAGGGATGTAAAAACGGGGAGAAAAGCAGCTCCCTGCTTGAAAATAAAAAGGTTTAATAGCCTCTTTATACTTTGAGATGGTTGTGCTTCAAGAAATGTTGTTGTTATTACTATGTTTGTTGAAGTTATTGTAGTTATTCCTATTATTAGTAATATCGCTATTATTACTGTTATAAATATTATTGTTATTATTGTTTAATTGCTATTATTGTTATCACTGTTTTATTATTTGTTTTGAAGAGCCCTTTGAATCAATCTTTTGAGTTTAAACACGCTATATAAATACATTTGACTTGACCTGACTCGACTAATATCAATACTGACCTAGAAATGCCCCGTCAATGTTGGGCCCTGAGAATCGTAGTAGGTTTACTCTCCCTGGTGACACCCCTGCTTTGGGAAAACACTTCAACACAACTTACACATCTCTTCTTTTTCGATGTACATCTAAAACCTCTGTAATATTTTCTGTTATGATAACCTGAACACACTCAGGGGTTCTTCTCAGAAACTGTTGCCAAATGTCTGGAAGTGAGGTGAGATGCTTACATCTGCGTTATCAACAGAGCATGTTTTGTGTGTGTGTGTGTGTGTGTGTAGATAAACCTCTTAAATGCTAACAGCTGACTTTGCTTGTGCGGCCCATCTCAACAGGAACTGATGGCAGGGTTAAACTGGAAGTCATAAGGACCACGATGGGGAGCCTACAGTTTTGATGGACAGTTTTCAGGGGGGTGGGTGGGGGATCCCATCTGCAATCTGATTGAAAACACCTCTCCTCTTCTCCTGCCGTTGTTGTCACATATGCAAGTGATTTCAGCACACCGGTGCCCCCTTCTCCAGTGCCCCCCCACCCATCTACCACCCCCCTCCCCCCCCACCCCCCATGCACCCCACGACTGCTCCCCCTGTCTGCTCTCTTGGTCTGTCCATCATATGCCTGGTCTCACCTCAGGGTTCCAGTGTCCGAAATGCATGCCATACCCTTGGTGCACTGCTCTGGTATTTCCTACCTTTCCGCTCGGATCGAGCTGAGCAGATGGTAGTGGAGAGAAAGCAGGCATGTAGCTCTGCAAAACTCAGACTTATGGTCCACATTGGCGAATGTGTGGATGAACAAACCACATGGGAATAACATGTTCATCAATGTTGGAATAAAGGTCCTGCACACCTTGATTTCAATAGCAGTTTGGATGAAAATGTTAGCAATATCGCAAAGTGAATGGAGTAGCCACACATCTTCACACCACTGTACAACACTACCACATAATGTAAGCCAGTGTTTGTTTTGTGTTGAAAGATTTATGGTAGCAATAACGTAGTAAAAAGATGTAGTAAGGGTTATGTTTTAGGGTTATGCACCTCTAATGGGCCTGAGATATTTACCTTCGCTCTTATGGCTCTCTCTGCTTCCAACTCCTCTTCCAGCTCCTCAATACGGACCTGTGGTAGAAGAAGAAGAAGAAGAAGAAGAAGAAGGAGGAGAAGAAGAAGAAGAAGAAGAAGAAGAAGAAGAAGAAGAAGAAGAAGAAGAAGAAGAAGAAGAAGGAGGAGGAGGAGGAGGAGAAGAAGAACAAGAACAAGAAAAAGAAGAAGAACAAGAAGAAAAGAGAATGTAATAGAAACAGGGAGAGAAGGGGCAGGGAGCGAGGCAAATAGAATAAGAGAGAAACAGACAGAGATAGATGACTGTTACTTCGTGCTTCTTGAACTATAAATGTCTTCTGAACCACAGGTAGGTGCGACACTCCTAGAAGCATGCTTGTTATATCATTCGGCTCTTATTAAATAAGTGATTAATTAGCTTCACTGTATCCACAGAGCCAGCCAGTAATGACTAGCACCCTACCACTGCTTCAGTACATCCCCTAGTGCCTCTTAGAAGGATAAAACACACCTAATGAGAAGAACATTTTCTTCTTACTACCTTACAATAGGCTGTGACACTGTTAAGAACTGAAATGGCCTTGTTTTATTTTTTTTACCTAATTTTAATGGAGTGATTCACATTGGCTATGTCCATCGGTAGCTGGTGCAGGCTCTGGTTGCCAGGACAACACATGAGGTAAAATATGTCCAGTGTTTGGATCACAAAGTTAATATGGCTCAATTATCATTTTTAATGTGTTTACATATTTACAAGATGCCTTGGGCTAAGTGACTGTTCATCATAGCTGTAAAAAGCCCAGGCTAATTGTCTGCCATTAGTATTAAGTACAGATAATTTCTAAATTACACTTTCTAAATGTAAGTAATAATAATTCAATCATTCTGCATAAATTGCACATCAAGGGTTGCCAGTTACTCAAACTGTGGCTAGCGCTGTCCTCTGCACCATTAATTACATGATAGCCTCCGAAGCCGTTAGCATGGCACTCTGTCTCTAACAGCAAATGCCAGTGTGGTGATCTAACAAGCTGTAATTGAAACATTGTAGCCACTCATGTGCCCACTGTGGTTTTATCAGGGCAGCCAAGTCAGATTGCTTTCAAATGTTTTTTCCGATTACCGGAGACAGTTTTTGGAGTCACGTTGCCCCCCGTTCAACACTCACACTCTCACTCACACACACACACTGTCTCTCTCTTTCTCTCTCTCTCACACACACAGACACACACACATACACAGACACACACACACACACACAAACACACTCTGCCTATAAAGAGGTGCCATTAAACCACCCTGAAGACAATTCAGCCAAGGTTATTTTGTGTCAGAGAAGCCCTAAAACTAAGGAGGACTGATGGCTCAGTAATCTAACACTGACTGGCCTATCACACTGATCTGAATCTCTGGAAAAAAAAAATGCTTCAGGCCTGTAATCCTCTCAAAATCAGACAGCGCTGCATATCATAATGTGGTCTTTCTGGTGGTATTAAAATGCTAAGGTTACACCAAAGCTGCAGTGGGTTTATAGCGGAGCTGAAGTCGCCAGCTATAAAGCATTTAACCACAAAGAAGAGAAGAGAAGAGAAGAGAAGAGAAGAGAAGAGAAGAGAAGAGAAGAGAAGAGAAGAGAAGAGAAGAGAAGAGAAGAGAAGAGAAGAGAAGAGAAGAGAAGAGAAGGAAAGCTAGCTGACTGGCTGGTTGGAAGGTGCTGAAATTCCCAAGACGAAGATAAGATGGCGAAAAGTCAAACCAGGAGTGCAGAGCCACAAATCTGCCACTCCACTCTCTCATCCTGAAATTACAAAGCACTTCCTTAACTCTACACACCTCCATAGGGCTATCCACCAGGCCTGCTTAACACCTTCTACTGACTCCCCGACTGCTCTGCTACACACACACACACACACACAATTGCACGAACACAAATGCACACACACACACACACACACACACACACACACACACACACACACACACACACACAGTCTCTTTCCTACAGTTTACACTTTGGTCTTGTCCTTTTCAGCTGTGACACTATATAGCTCACTCACAACTCCTTAACCATACCAGCAGTTATCAGTGCAATGTGGGAAGAAACAGACACAGGTTAGGCAGACAAGAGGATGTCAGCAACCCAAGCCTCCTGTCAAGGATGACAGCAACAACAGTAAAAGGGGAAAATAACTCCTCAATTTATTCTCTCTCCCCCCCTCTATCTGTCTGTGTCTCTGTCTCACCCTCCCTCTCTCTCCCTCTGTCTCTCCCTCTCTGTCATTCCTGTGGGTAAAACTGACCTGGAAGTGCATACATAAAAAGAGATTGCTGAAGCCAACTGATTTTCTTTTGGCTTTGAAAAACAAGAATTGGCTCAGCCTCAGATATATGATCAGAGGTGTTGGATCCTCTGGCAGAGTGAGTGTAGTGTATCTGGGCTTTCTATCTTGTTGTGTCTGTGTAAGAAGGTATGTCTGACAAGTCTTATAGCTGGAGGACATCCTGTAACATGCTCAACCTCAGTGCTGTGGTACAACTCACAAACCACAAGAGATGCTGGGCCCACACACACACACACACACACACACACACACACACACACACACACACACACACACACACACACACACACACACACACACACACACACACACACACAGATGTTTATAGATGAAGACACACACAAATACACAAATGAGGACACACAAACAGATGCGTCCACACTGAGTGAACACACGCACACACACACACATACACACACACACACACACACACACACACACACACACACACACACCTTGATTCACACAAACACTGTCACACACATGCACATACCAGCATAATGTAACCACAAAGACTCCAGTTAATGACAACCAAATAGTTCACTCCTAATTCAATTCATTGGCCTGAACTGAGCTACTTTGAATGGCTTAGTGCCACAAAAGAACAAGCAGGCACTTGCACTAACATCCTCCACAGCACACTGCAAAAACACCCCCTGCTTTTGGAAAGTAATACATTACTGTTGTATCCTCAGAAGGCATTTGATTTGCCATAGTTTGAGACTTTAAAGGAGAAAGAGAGCAAGAATGAAAGAAAGAGAGATAGATGGGGGAGTGAAAGAGAGACAGAGAGATGGGGAGAGTGAGAGTGAGAGTGATAAAAAGAGAGAGATAAAAAAGGAAGTGTATGAAAAAGCAAAAACTCACATGCCAACGCAGGACCTCAGCAGAGAGCACAGCCATAGTCAGCAAGCAGCAGTAAGACTGACTGAGAGCAACAATCACACCCACCCACTCACCCACACACACACAAGCACACACACTCGTACTGCTCACACACTCGTGTGCCGGCAGGCAGGGACATGCACACACACACTCAGGAAAGCCGGGTCTGCAGCACACTCTCATCAAGACCTCCACCACACGCCCCTCTATCCTCAAGCCCACCCCTCCCCTCTCAAAACAGGACAGGGCTCACATGTGAGTGCGCGCACACACATACACACACACACACACTTGCACACAGATCTAAACAGATGTATTATCATATATTCACACTGAAATGTATGCAAACACGCACACACACATACATGCGCGCACGCACGCACACACACACACACACACACTCACTTGCACTGACAATCTCTCTCTCCCTCTGTCCCTCTCTCTATCCTCTCTCTGTCTCTCCCTCTCACTCTCTGTCTTTATCCTCTTTCTCTCCCTTGTAATGGCATACATCTTTAGCAAATTAGCTCCTTATCAGTGTAATGAAAAAGAAACTTTTGGAAATGGGAGCGATTTGTCAGCATTATTATCAGTACTTTCATTTGGCACTAAAACCGGCGCAATTATGCTTGGATTTACTATTTGAAAATGATTCCTGCAGATAATGATGTTTGTGTTGTTAAATTTTTACTAGCCCATTTGCCATTTATTGGGCTCCTAAGATATGGAAACACTGAGCAACATCGAACGGACTCCAGGATAGGTCAGCACTAAACCCACAATTGTCATTAAAACAATAAAAGGGGGAAGCTAGCATTAGCGTTTACCTTCTCCTCTTCCAGTTTTCTTCCAATATTGCACAAAACTGTGACCACGCGTACTTTTCAGAAACTAGATACCTATGGTTCTGCTGCATTGTCAAAACAGACCTCAAATTGTGTTCATATGTGAGACACAGCCGGAGGCACAGCTGTGTATGTGTGTGCTACATTCACATAGCTGTGCTCCGTTTAGCCTCAGAAACAACAGGTAAAACACAATAACCAGTAAAGAAAAGAGCATATCGAAACAACAGCAGCTGTCAGGCAACTGCAGACTCTGACTGTTATCCCTACCTAACAATGTAGAACCAAGTACATACAGAAAATTCTAGCATTTAAATGGCAATCGTGTTAGAGGAGCAAGAGGTGATGGTGACTCTTTACCTTGTACCAGTTATGGGACACACCACACACAAACACATACCCCACACACCCACTCACACA
Organism: Coilia nasus; assembly: GCA_027475355.1. NCBI lineage: Eukaryota > Metazoa > Chordata > Actinopteri > Clupeiformes > Engraulidae > Coilia > Coilia nasus. The sequence goes on along the minus strand of CM050210.1, from coordinate 25,150,848 downwards.
CACACACAGACACACATATTCAGTACACCTAGGCCCCTGTCAAAGGTGAGAATAACAACATTCAGTAGAAACATGTAAAACCCTTAAATTTACTCTCTCTCTCTCTTTCTTTGTCTCTCTGCCACTCTTTCTATCTCTATCTCTCTCTTTCTCTGTCTCTTTTCTGTTTTTCTCTCTTTGTCTCTGTCACTCTGTCTCTGTCTCTCTCTATGCCTTTCTCTGTCGCTCCCTCTCTCTCTTGTGCTTGTGTGTGTTTGGCAGGTCCGCATCTAAGCAGCTCCATATGGTGGGCCAGGGCGAAATAATCACGCCGGGGCTTTAATTAGGTGGACCGCTGGCCTCGCCGTCGACAGCTGCTGTCACTGGCTGATTTTATGCCTCATCGAGCGGTCGCGTGAGGTCACATCACATCAAAACCTCCGAGCGAGATTAGCCCGCACATCACTCCGCTAATCTGGACACTTTAATGAGAGAACCCACAGACAGATGGTAATATTAATAAATTAAATAACGTTATTTTTTTACATGCTTGACAAAATGTTTTCTGGAATTTGAGCCAGTGGGTGTGTGGGTACATGTGGATTTATGTGTGTGTGTGTGTCTGATTATAATCTTTTTGCGGATGGTCGAATTCGTGTTGTGTGTTTTTACCGCACGCTGTCCGATAATTGAAGACAGTCACGCAGGCTTCAAAAGCATCATATCCTTCCCCGGCACCACCACCACTGCTGCGCCTGGTCTGTTTGTCCATCCATATGCTGTGTTTTGTGGTCACATCAAAGCCCACGCCAAAAAACGCTGGACAATATGGAATGATTTTGGTGGATGTGACACGTACAAATACATTACTTCAGCGGAACAAATTTTCGGAATTTTTTTTTTTCTTGTTTTTTGTGAAGCTAGTTAATAGGTCTTTGCATGCCATTTTTGCTTCTTCCAACCCTGTGATCTATCAAAAAATTGTGGAGGAGGTCAGAGAGAGAGAGAGAAAAAAAAGCTCAATTAGCTGAGCTTTTGTTCTCTGCTAGTCCACCTGTGCTCTGTCCAGAGCGAGAGCGGGGGAGGCAGATAAAGCCGGCATTGTAGAGGAGACAAGGGGTGAGGGAACGCAGGGGCCTAAGGAGACCCAAAAAAGAAAGAAATGAAAAAAAGAAAGACCAAAAAATGTGAAAACATGTCCACTCTCACCAACACACAGATCCGCTTTCAGGTCCCCTTCACACACAGCCTAACCCCGTCAGTGGACAAAGAGCGTCTGTGTGTGCCTTTGGGTCCCCGTGCTGTAATAGAGGGTCGGGTGGGGTGGTGTGAGGTGAGGTGAGGTGGGGTGGGGAGGGGTAGGGTTGCTGTGGAGGTGTCTGTCATGTGTATGGGGCACCTGACTTTAAGTCTGCCCTTTCTCCACCTTTTGATACAGTACCTTGACACCAGTGCGCACACAAGAATATTCCCAGAGAGCCTGGGAGAGTGTGCGTGCAGATGCTTGTGTGTGTGTGTGTGTGTTTTTTTGTATGTGTATGTGTATGACAGCAAGAGGGAGAGATGGGGAGGGGGGGGGGGGTATGTGTGTGTGTGAGAAGGAGTGTGTGTTTGGTGTTGCTGAATAGTAGGTTTGTTTGGGGGTGGGGGTGGGGGGGGGTGTTCATCTGTCGCTCAACTTAATTGCCTAATTAAAGTGGATAGTCTTGAGAGTGCAGTCATCCTTGCCTGTCAAGCTGTAATTGGTTCTTGACTGAAAAGTTGGCCACACTCTTACCCATATCATGCAATCCTAGTCCCCCTCCACCACCACCACCACCACCACCAGCAGCAGCACATCCCTGAGAGAACTAAGACATATCCCCTTATTCTCACGCTGTAGTGACAGATAGCTCAGCTCAGCAGAAATGCACAAAGGGACATGAGACATAGATTTATTTACTTACTGCTGCGTAAAGGCTACATCAACACCTATGTAATATTTCACAATATTCATAATCTGTTAGAATTGATTGAATAGAAAGTGGAATTACTGAAACTACTTTACCAATTGTGAGACGGTCACGTTGGTGTGGCTTACAGTTACTGCACATAGCTATGCTGTATTAAAACTTTAAATCTTTAAATCATACCTATATTCATTGTTTGTTCAACAGATATGAGAAGGCACAGACTTAAGACTTATAGATTGCTTGACACCTAATGTCCTTTTATAGCACTGTACCATGGTAGGGCTTGTCAGCCCAATATCCATTTGTGCCGGGTTAATCTCCAGTGAAAGATATGGAGCAGTGACCAGTGTTATTGTTAACATAAGCCCTGACCAAAGTGTCCGTTGTGAAATAACAGGGCAAAAACACCAGTGCCTTTCTTACCCCATGACACAACACCTGAATGAAAGCAAGGCAAGCTCTGTTTTTTTTTCCTCCGGATACATCCTTAAAAGGCTACTTTAGCACCTAGGGGAAATGAAAGGCTGTGTTGACAGGGGTTAAACTCCTACAGCATGTCATACTGTCATTCTAGTGAACGCTTGGACAGCCATCTGAAATCTATACGCTTGGAGTGTAAATTAACCTTCCCCCCCACAACCCCACCAACTCCTTCGTCAACAGCAGTTCGACAGATTGCCCATTGAAGTCAAATAAAGGGCAATTAAAGTCTTACCAGCAGACAATCTGTGTTGACACGCTCACTTTGTTATCACTTCAGTAATCAGCGAACAGACTTTACAGTTACAGGCCTCAGCCCTGGGCACTTGCAGTTAAAACTACAAAAACAACAACAAGACCAAAAAAAATCCAATCTCCACATGTGCCCCTCCACCCCCAAAAGCTGCCCCCACTTGTGTTCTGGAATGGGGCTGAAGATGGTTATCAGCTTATAGGTTCCACAGGTATGTTTTTGCCATCTCGTTACAGGGGGGTTGGGGGTGGAGGGATGGGGGAGTGAGAGAGGTGGAGGTGCGGGCTCACAAATCAGAGCCCCAAACCCCAGCAGTGCTGAAAGACAGGAATGCCACCTCCTCCTCTCCTCCTCTGTTCCTACCTCCTCCTCATCCCCCTCTGCTATCCCCACGCATGCACACATACACACACAACACACATGCACACACACACACACACCCACACACATGCGCACACACACACGCACACACACACACCGGCGCGTACACACACACACACACACACGTGCACGCACACACACACTCCCCATGTCTCCTTCTCAATGCTCTGGGCTTCACCTGGAACTCCTTATTCTTCCTCTGCAGGCTGATGTTCTGATTCTCCTCGGCCTCCAGTCTGATGTTGGTGGAGGTTATCTCCAGATCTTTCCTGGCAAGGATGGAGCGAAAGGAAGAGAAAGAGAGAGGGGGGCAGGGGGGGGGATAGAGAGATAGAAAGAAAGACAGTAAAAGACAGAAAAGGTGAGTTTCAGAGTGACAGGCCTAATTAAAGCGACACATGCTTCCTTGTTTAACATGCTTGGTTGGAGACATGTAGCCCATCAGATAACACTTCCCTGTGGGCACAATCCCCTCTCCTCTCTCTCCCACATTTTTCACAACCAGCTCACAGAGCCAAACCCCTTATTTTCAAATACACTCTCTTAGCCTGTCAGTGGGTCCACACACACACGCACACACAGACACAGACACACACACACGCGCGCGCACGCACACACACACACACACACACACACACACACACACAGATCGCCCAACAACACCGAACAAGAGGGTCAGCGGCTATATCTGTGTTTACTGTCACAGCGTATTTGATGTTGCTCTCCCATCGAGCTCCGTTTGCCTCACAGTAAACCTGACGGAGACAGAATCCCCTACTACAGAGGTGATGTTAGTCTGCCAAAGCCAACAAGTTGGGACAATGTCGACTGCCTGCAGGGTGTCTTTCCTCATCAAAGACCAGATAAAGGTACGACACACACACACACGCACACACGCACACACACACGCACACGCACACACACACACACACACACACACACACACACACACACACACACACACACACAGTTAAGAGGACACAAATTGTTTAATGGCTTTCAGGAAGGCATCCAAACATCTGTTTCTGTGAATACATATCAAGTCCAGATATATAAAATTACTTTATGGTCAGTATCAGCAGATATGCACTGTGGGACAGGAATGGATGTAGTATTAGCTTACAGCTATACATGAGCAGATGGTTATCTAGTTTTATTTTGTGTAAGTTAAAAAGACTGTCTTTACAACAACACAGGGAAACCTGTAAAAGATTTGTTATGCGATGTTAAAATTATAACTTTCTGATCTCCTGAAAAACACACACACACACACACAAAAGTGCAATACAAAACTGAAACGTGTTTGTAATTACACAGATTTTTGAACTCTGGGGGTTTTCTGTGAAAATGATAACAATGCTTTAGACTTGTTCTTCCTGTCTGTGAGGAGCAAGCACACAGCACAGAAGGCTATTCTCCCTTCTTCTATTGTAGAGCTAGTGTTACATTGAAAAGGGCTTCATTTTGACCCCATGAATGAGATGTTTAAAACAGCACACAAAGTCACTCTTTCACACACACACTCACACACACACACACACGCACAAAACTACACAAATGCGCGCGCACACACACACACACACACACACATACACACACACGCACACACACACACACACTCACACATACATACACACAATCATGTTGGGCAGAAAGACACAAATGGGATGACCCCAGAGAGAGAGCGACCGCCGCTGACTCACTTCTTGATGACGTCCTCCAGGCTGGCCTTCAGCTTCTCCATCTCCGTGAGGTTCTCCATGGTGCTCCGGCTGTCCCCCTCCAGCTTCCTCCTGCTGCGCTCCACCTCGCTCCTCTGCTTACGCTCCTGATCCAGCAGATACTCTAACTGAGAGAAGACAGCAGCAGAGACAGAGAGACAACAAGAGAAAGGAGGAAGAGAGAGGAGAGAGACAAGAGAAAAAGAGAGAGAGAGAGAACACGAGAGAGGGAAATAGAGAGGGAGAGAGAAAGATAGAGATAGAGATAGAGAGACAGAGAGAGATAGCAAAAGAGAGAGAGAGAGAGAGAGAGAGAGAGAGAGAGAGAGAGAGAGAAAGAGAGACAGTCGGGATAGACAGGTGAGGAAACATCTGACATTGATCAATGACAACACAATAAATAGCACCTGGGCTTTGGTTCCAAGCAGAGCTGTTTGAGAGACGAGCCCTGAGGAGATGGCAATTGGTTGTGCAGAGACAACACAGAGGATCCAGCCAGTAAGGGGCAATCAATTACTGAATAAATGCGTTTTATTGCTAATTTGCAGCTATAACTCAGAACCGAGCATATGGTGGCTAGTTTTAGCCATGTATTTATATTGGTTGTTGGACAAAGATAAAAAGGCTAGTATAAACAACAAAGCATGAAATTGGTCTTGTTTTTTTAGTAAGAAAAAAAGTTCTAAACATCTTTTCAAGTAATGCTTTAAACTAAGTGTGAGCTTCCACATTAAACCAACTGATTGAGTTCACATTCTCTGTTTTTCAATTAAGGGTCTACACATTGTAAAGTACTGATTCATCACGTCACAGTGGAGCACCAAGCAGTGCCCCATTTGGAAGGCGCTCTGACGAACTTTATTTGCCATGCAGCGGACGCTACTGGTGTTGGGTTCTCCACGACCTTGTTTCTCTCAACATGATGCAAGCGCAAATGACAAAGAAGTACGATTTTAAAAGTATTGGAGTAAAATAAAAACAACAAATTCACAATTTTTGGGTACATTTCTGATAGTGTTGCTTTATTTAATATTTTTTTGTATGGACTAAATGATTTTGAACAAAATGAAATGAAGTATGACAGGCTGGTTTACCAGGCTAAAGCTGTCCCATTGACTGAACAGTTAAACATAAGCTAGAACTACGTAGGCAACCCCATAGACAGGGCACAAAGCAGGTGTAGACTAGGATGTCCCCAATTTCTGGGGACTGTCCGTAAATTTGGTGGTCTATCCCCAGTAAATTAGAAGAAAACCCACATTTGTCTGGGATTTTTCAAGCTAAACATTACTTATTGCAATAAAATAGGAATGTCCCCAGTTCCCAAAGAAAATACAGGGAAATGTCCCCAATTTTCATCTCTGAGGTCTGGTCACATTAATGAAGACCATTAAAATTGAGACAGAGCTATTATCTAAAGTACAGACTACCATGATGCCATAGCTGAGCGGCCACACTCACCTCCTCGGTCTGCACCTGCAGCTTGGCGCGCTCCTTGGTTAGGAGGTTGACCTTCTCCTCCTCACACTGCAGGTCCTCGATGGCTTGCTGCAATGGATGGAGGTAAGAGGGGCGGAGGCATAGTTTGGATTATAGGGGGTACTGGGGGTACAGTACCCCCTGATCAAGACCCAGTACCCCCCAAAGAGACAAAAAATAACAGGGTTGGAGGACCAACATATTAATGTAATTGATGTAAAATGTAAAAGGTAGTACCCCGCGTAAAAGTTAGTACCCCTAAACATGGAGGGGTAATTCACAATCTGGGTGGAGGTAGGGAAGGCATGGAGACACAAAAGGGACTGAGTCTGGACTGCAGATGTGCGGGGAATAAATCCCCTACTACCCACTACACACACACACACAGACAAGACAGACACACACACACACAGACAGACAAAGACAAACACACACACGCACACACACACACACACACACACACACACAGGGAGGTCAGACTACTGACGTGCGAGAGCTTTGATGTGATATCTTTACTCACTGTAACAGACCATGCCGGGGCAATCTCCGGCATTAGGCACTCGCCCTAACATAGACATCACATTAAGGTTATGGAGTGTAGCATGTGAAAAAAAAATACAGGAAGACAAAAAAGACATAGCCCTAAAAAAAGGAGGACAAATGAAAACAGTATGACAAATATGAGTGCGTTCCACGCTTTTGGACTAAATGGAAAAAGGTGTTCTTGAACTATGAATGTGCTGTGAGGAGTTACATGACAAGGGCGCTAGCGAGTTAGCGTGTACATACCAAGCTATAGCGTGAGCTACTGATTCTTCAGACAGATGGTGCTGTCTTTTTGCCATCCGCATACTTCAGGACAAATTTGATAAGGCTTATACTACAAAGCGAAAGAATTTCAGAGATGTTAAAATGTTTTAGAAAAACGACCAGGATACATATACTGTATATAAATAACAAAAAAAAAACACTACCGGTGTTCCCACCTGGCTGGCATTACCTCTTATGCCCTCATCATCACTTCAATGGGGGAGTACTGGTCCTCCCTGAGAAGAACTGAGGGGGGTAGACTTTTAACTCTTGTGCATGAAAGCAAAACAAATGCAGAGCACTGTTTTTTTTTGTTTGTTTGTTTTTTATTATTTTTCCTAAGCACAGAATGACTGGTGTGCACAGATTGGGAGCAGATCTGAGCAAAATCCAAGAACTCAAGCAAGGCTTGTTTAAACAGAGGGGGTCTGACACATTTTTCTCACTTCCAAGCCCTCAGTCGTGTTTACTTTATACAGAAGGGCTGATGAATTCATCCATATGGCACAGTACATCAAACCACTCAAAGAAAAAAAATGGTTTACCAAAGAAAAGTAAAAGATGTTCATTTGTCATTAATTAAAGGTTTAAAGGATTTAAAACCGTTTTAGCAACAAAATGAACAGATCATGCTGGAGTTAAACATAAATTCAGAAGTGTCTGTAAACAGCAATTAATGGGCTATACTGCCACGGATGATCCTGGGTTTAAAGTGAAAATCCTTAACTGACAGACCATGGGCATTATTTACACAATGCTAGCTAATGGGGTCCTTAGTGAAATGCCAATCAACTGAAGACTAAAATTGTGCTGTTATTCCCATTACTGTAATCCTGCACTCACTTCCACATTGATCTCTCAAAAAACCCTGTCCTCTGCTCTGCAGGGTATATTAGTGGAAAAAAAGCTGGGGACAGTTGGTACTTTTAAGTCCCTGTCTAGATGCAAGCGGAAAATGTGTTTTTTTTTTTTTTTTTTTTGCTAACCACTGACCCTGAGTTCTGATCTGTCTGCTAACCCCAAACTGGTCTTCCAGATGGGCCAGTGTGCTGGGCAGGAGCCTCAGCCTGCATGCGTCTGAGTCTGAGCTACAGTGACAGGGCCTGTGGTCGCCAAACGATTCGCATCCCCTTTCACGGCGACCTTGACATGGAGGCCTGCGAACACACAGAGGCAAACTATTCTGCATGTGTGTGAGTGTGTGTCTGTGTGTGTCATGGAATTGGAAATCGAGAAAACACACTTGAGGTCTTTTACTTTTTTTAACGAGCAAACAAATATCCAAGTGCGTAAATGCAGCATGCATGCAAACAGACACAGACACAGGTACACACAAAAAATGTACATGCATACATACACGCACACACAAACACACACACACACACTCCTACAAACACGTACATGTACGCCACACACACACACACACACACACACACACACATAGACATTGAAGACAAACAAGGGAAACCATAATGCCAAAGATAACAACATAGGGCACATAAAAATTATGGTGCAGCTATATCCTGTGTCATAAACGCTGTTCAATTGAGATGACAGAAAAGGTTTTTATTTAACCCTTAAGGCACCTCTTTTCCTCTTAAATAGCATCCATCAAAAAATAAAAGATGAGTACAAGACATCAGTTCAAAGGCAGAAAACATGAAGAAAAAACAATATAGTATAGTAGACTGCTGCCATTCATGTTTTGTTTCGTTATAAAATACTCATTCACTCTTTTACATTGTTGAAATATTACACTGAATAACAACTTAACATCAGTTTGGAGTGCCACTCTACCTGTAAACCTGGTTTCACACTACCCTTGTAAACTAGCCCCTCAGACTTTCATTTTGTACAAAGGATCTGGAGTCGCTGCCGTTGAAATTCTTTTATGAGGACCAAGCAACTCCTAGCCAATCAGCGAACAGAGGGAGTGTTCGTGAGCCATAATGTTGACTTTGTGTGCTACATTTGAATTGTAGTGTGTAGGTAGGCTAATTGCATATGTGTTGACCAGAAGTTGATGACAGAAACTGTTTGTTAGTGCAGCGACTCCAGACCCTCTTTACAAAATGAAATTAAGTACAGTATGAGGGGCTGGTTTACCAGGCTATTTCCACACTGCCTCAACACCAACAAACATCATCGTTCTAAAGTTGGCAGTTGTTAGCAGATAGGTTATGTAAGGGATAAGGGTGTTCATATATTAGAAAATGAATGCACGTTCAAGGTGGTAATGCAACCAATACGCAAAGTGCATTAACTTTCTGATATATGAACACCGTGAAGTCCATTATCCCGCTTATACCATGGTTACCACACTTGCCTGATGTTAATATCAGGTAATAGTTTCCACATTTTAATCGCTAAAACAAACTTATTTGTAGAACTCATTTCTTCCGCCTCAAGAGGTGTCTTTTCATAACTTACTGGACAAACTGCCGCTAGCTATTCCAACATTCTGTTAAGCCTTGCTTAGCAAAATCAGTTAGCAACCTCCAAATGCAGTGTGACAGCACTAACAGTCAATCTCAGAAGCATAAAACATGCTGCAACTTTGTGTTATTTCATCTGCATCACAATGTGAAATTGAAGGAAGCCATGGTATAATCTACTAAGAATATCTCTGGTTGTTCCATAGACAGTAGAAGAGAATGGATCGTGGGATGGTGTCTTTTTCAATGGTAGCCGTTGAAACAAGCACCGGGTGACATACGGTCATGTCGGTGAACGAACCCGAAAACGATAAATTGAGTGTGATGCTCAATCACAAATCAGACAGCGCACAATAATTTTCTTAATAAGTATTTTTCTACCATTATAGCTGCAATCACTTACTGGAGGCTAATATTGTATGTGGGGACTTGATTCTTCGTCAACTAACTTTAGTTCCAGGCAGTCTTGCAAGCCAGCATGTCAAGGGCGCTAGCGAGTTAGCGTGTACATACCAAGCTATAGCGTGTAGCTTAGCCTAGCCATCTTTCTCAATTCACCTGCATCAAATAGTAAAATCCATAAAGATAGCGATTCCGCTTACAAGTAAATACCAATTTCAAAGCTTATTTTTCAAGAAATACTGATGTAAATGTTTCCCATGAATACAAAAGTAAACGGGCATAACTATGGCTACGGCTTGTGATCCAAACAGTACGGTAACTTCTCTCCTGTGTGACAGAAACTCACTAGCCGTCACATGACTTGTGGCATCATTTTTAGCATAATTTCAGATAAATGTTTCTTACAATGCAATAACATGACAGATTTCCGATCGAAGCAAATATGTTTTGCTGTGTCCTGTCCGGTTTACAACAATGCCAATATCAAGGTACGGAGAGCTTCTCATGTAAAGTTATTTAATTTCAAAGTGACGCTCAAAATGAATGGAAGTCAACGGAATGCTAAAGGCTATTGGGCCCTTTCCGGGTTGAGATTTCCCCATGGGTGTTTCAACTTCTGGATATGTTCCTACCCCCTTGGGTTGTTCACACCTGGCAGGTGGCAGAATGTTTAATAAACCAACCAGCAGTTCTATACTGCCCAGACAGTAACTGACAAAGGTGACTTTTTTAGCCAGCTACCATCCAACAAGAATAAACACAGACTGATGGTCTAGTGTGACCTATGAACTGTTTGTTGGGACAGTGTGCCAGTGTCTTACAGTAAGGAATTGCATATAAATTGCACATAAACAGTGTATATGAGATCTTTTTTCCACTGCTATCAATTTATTGTCAGTAAGATTTATGTCACATCTGCAAACAAGCCCAAAAACACATTTTGTAACTTTTGAATGAATCCTTTTAAGTAGGCTTACATACTTTCCCTCCTTAGGTTTACACCTCCAAGCCCCCCCTCCACCTCCACCTCCACCACCACCCCACTCCTGGTTATGTAATAGCCACTGCCTCTTACCTGGCTGAGCTCCACCAAGTGGTCCTTCTCCTTCTGGAGTTTGTGCACCAGGTCCTCCCTCTGCAGAAGTTCCTCGGCCAGCTTCTTCACGTTCAAATCTGCGTTCTGGAGCCACAAAAATTGAAAAAAAAGGGAGCCGGCAAGGAGACAGTCAAATCAGTCTGACTTTTCCCTTTGCGCTTTTGGCAAGCAGCTCTTTTTTTTTCAAGCTGTCAATGGCACCACGCAAGTATCCATTTCGCACATCAGAAGCTGCTTCTAAACTATTAACCTTCCTCAGAAGGGATACTTATTATGTTCTTATTCCTGAGATCAAAGCAGAAAAAAACATGCTTGTGGTGGCTTCACTGGACGTAGAAACTAGAGACAGGGGGGAGTGAGGGTAAGAGGGGCAGAGTAGAGGGGGAGTAGACGCAGGGGTTGAGCGTGTGTGTTGAGGCCTGTTCAGTGTTGCAAAAGCAGATGGAGATGGGAGAAGAGGGTTGAACAGATTCAGCAGCACTTTCATCCTAAAATTACCACTGTCATATCACCACCTTCACACCCCTAGGGCATCTTTTGGTAAAAAAAAAAAAAGACAAAGACCAAAAAAGAGCTGCACAAAATAAAAAATAAAGTAGAAAGAAGCATAGGATAGTCTGTGGTCTAAGCATTTCACCTACCGTCCAAGTGTATTTTTTATATGGCCTGATCTTTATCGAGACCCAGTAATGCTATAATACACACATACTCTGTCTGTGCGAGACCCAGTAATGCTATAATACACACATACTCTGTCTGTGCATGGTATTCAGTGACACATACATTTGCAACAGCTGCATATGCCAATCTATTGTTAAAATACAAAACTGCTTCCAGAAAGACCAACAGGGAAAAGAAAATCTTAATAAACTACTGCAAGTCATAACAAGATGGAATCAAACCCATTTACTCTGGCACTGGTGTTTAACACAGCGTGAAATGTTTTGTACATTTATATGAATCTTTTTTTTTGTCTCTGTGTATCATCAATATTTCATGTCTTCATGGCATTATAACCCATGCCATCCAAAAAGAGCCTCGTAATACGATATAATCCACAATTACACTAATGGCTGCTATGGTAACACGCACTACAAATAAAAAACAGTTTTAACAGGAATATGTGTTTGCAATGCTTAAAAAACAGTTTCACATTGTACAGGTCCAGTCTTGAGTTTTTCGCTGAACCCAGTTTGCTTTTCTTAAGATTGTACATCTAGAGTTGAGATCATGGCACTTGACTGTGGGCATATGATTGACATGCTTTTATTTGCCAAGACACTCAGAGAAATTGCATGCATGCTTAGCTCACCCCTGACGAACTCAGTGATTCACAAGGATGAGTCACCAACTGTCAAGCACCAATCCGTGTCAGTCTGGCCCTACTACCTGCTGCTGATCCTCAGTAGTGCCAACCAGGTCCCCGAATTGTAATCTCCCTTAAAATAATTTCACAAAGGGCCTTTAACTGCAATTACACACCAGTCAGTACAATTAAACCCTTATAGCCACATCAACATAATTGAAAGACCATTCAGACAGATAAAGATCTACCTTTACTAAAGCTTACGGGTTACAGAAGCATAATAGTCTGACTGTCTAAGGCACATCAACTGTTTGAGGTAAACTGACACTCACTTGGAACTTGGAACTCCTGGAATCCCCAAATCCTTAATTTAGCAATTTGCACACTATGAAATCCAACAATTGTCATGTGCCTATGTCTATTCACCAGCCTCTACATTCTAACAAAGAAGTACACAGTTCAGAGAGTGCAATGTCTACTTCATCCCCATCACACAGTTTTACCACAGCTGCTTTCACCAGCATTGGCTCCTCCTGCCTGACGAAGATCTGACAATCCAGAATGTTGCTTATCTTGTAATAAAATCTTTTGAAGTCATTCTGCAACAGTGTACAGATCTCTTTGACAACCCCCTCCACCACCACCGCCATGACACACACACACACACACACACACACACACACACGGACACACACACACACACACCCCTCTCCCTCAGTCCTTACCTGCTTGTCTCTCTCGACAGCACCCAGGGTGCTTTCCAGGTCCTCCAGGTCGTGTCGCAGGCTGCCGCACTCAGCCTCCAGTCGGTGGCGCTGGGCGTGCAGTTGGGCCGTGGTGCCCTCCTCCTCCTCCAGGCGCTCGCTCAGCCCCACCACCTGAGCCTCCAGCTCCCGCCGCGCCGCCGCCAGCTGAGCGCACCGCTGCTCCGCCTGCTGCAGGCTCTCCTGCTCCTGAGGGGTTGGGGAGAGGAGAAGGAGGAGGAGGTGGAGGAGGAGGGTTTGGGGTTAGAGAGAGGAGGAGAGAGAGGAAGAGGAGAAGGAGAGATGGTGGTGGAGGAGGAAGAGAAGGGGGAGAAGAAGAGGTAGGAAGAGGAGGAGAGATGGTGGTGGAGGAGGAAGAGAAGGGGGAGAAGAAGAGGTAGGAAGAGGAGGAGAGATGGTGGTGGAGGAGGAGAAAAAGGAGGAGGAGAGATAAAGGGAGATAGAAGAGGAGCAGGAGGATGGAGGAGGAGGTGGAGAGGGTAGGGGGGTTAGGGTTAGGGGCAAGGGAGTATGGAGGAGATAAGGGCAGGGGGAGAAAAGGTGTGAAATTTAAATGTATTGGTAAAGGACGAGAGAATAAGGCTGTCTTTAAAAAATACACATGCTCTTTCTCTAAAGAAGAGTCAGAAGAGTAGAGATGAAGAGAGTGGAAAAGAGTAAAGGAGGCTGCGAGGTGAAGAGAACAAATGTATTTAAATAATACTCATCCTTCTGCTGGTACTCACAGAGCTGCACGGAAGACTACAAGGAAATGACAAAAGTGAGAAGAAGGAGAAGACGTTAAAGAGGAGAGGAGAGGAGTGGAGAGGTGAGGAGCGGAGAGGAGACGAGAGGAGCGGAGAGGAGACGAGAGGAGTGAAGTGAAGCGGAGAGGAGAGGAGAGGAGAGGAGAGGAAAAGAGGATGAGATGGGAAAGGACAGTACAGGAGCAACTCAGAGGAAAGGTGAGAAGAGGAAGAGATGGGAAGAGAGGAAAGAGAAAAAAAAGACTCTCTTGCATGCAGTGGCAGCTTGACCATAAAAGATGAAAAACGTCCCGTGGGTTCCAAAGTATCAAACGTAGCCACAAAAAAAAAAAAAAAAACACGTGGTAAAGTAATACTCCTTACCGCACAGAAGGGTGATGAAATGTGGTTTCAACTCCCAGAAACATATATTCCAAGGCACGAATATATATATATATATATTCTCTCAGCGAGTGACGCACGTATAAAAGATAATTTATCAACACTGGTCAAAGCAGGACAAAAAAGGAGTCAGTTTGCGGATCTGCAGCCCAATACTGTGCCGTCTGAAGAAATGACTCAGCCATGCCGAGAGCCCCCTTCTTGAATTCATGCACCCGTCATTAGGGTCGAGAAATATCAGGGCAACGTTACACTAGCATTTAAGAGATTAAACAGACCACCACACTGATATTTTGCTTTCCATAAATGTACTTCATGCCTGTCGCTCTTAGTATGACTCAGCTTTTCGGTTAAGAAAATCTTACAAATTTCAACATTTTGAAGACCAGAGCAGAAGCGCACATAGAAAAGTCAGAAATACTGTGTTGGTTTGGGCACCAAAAATGGAGGACTTTCATTTATTTATTGAACAATTTTATTGGATATGGATCATGCAAGTGAACACAGTTACAAAACAGTGCCTCAAAGTGATGCGTTGCACAGAGTGTTATAGCTATTACTAATTTGCAAACCTTGTTCAAAGTACTTAAAAAAATTGTCTTAATGTATATCTTACACTTTACATAAAGAGATACTTTTAAAATCTTAAAATGCATACAGTCACAGAAAAACACATAGCTGCTTACCCAAGCGAAGAGCTGTTATATAGCAATGGAAAGGATTCCCTTCACAGGGGAAACCCTTATAACCCAGAATCATAGACTTCTATGCTTTTATGGTGATTTCTTTACCATGCTGCGTGCAGCTGCATTGTGGTATTTGGTGGTAATCCAGGTCCTTCAGGTGTATTTTTCACCTGTGACTGTAGTCTGCCTTCTCCCCGTTCACCAATGAATCAATTTGACATGACATCCACACCCTCTGTGTTTTGCATCAGTAGTCATTTATTCACTATATTACATGTATGCAAAAAAAATTACATGGGCCTACTTGCCTTTACACAATTTTTCCTCATACGTCCCTTGACAGGACCCAGTACAGACACAAGCCCATGTATACAAACTCTATTGAGCACATCTCTCTCTCTCTCTCTCTCTCTCTCTCTCTCTCTCTCTCTCTCTCTCTCTGCCTTTCTCTTTTTTTCTCTCATTCTTTCACAGTTACACACACACCAAGAAAAAAAGTGTTGCATACAACTGCCAGTTGACACACCAAGGAAAAAGTGTTACCTACAACTGTTAGTTGATGCTGCAGAGCTGTGGTAAAGCTATCCCAGGCCAGGTCGTCTGAGTCAGGCTCCCCCTGCATCCCATTGGCCTCCCTGCAGTCGTCTGCAAGGGAGTGGCACGGCCGGCGGTCCAGAGACATCCCCTGAGACGGATACCTTCTCGTGTTTGGCCGTGAGGTTTCCCTCGCCTGCTTCTTTTGGATCAGCACCAGGAAAAGGAGCAGAAGCTGGGAGCAGTGGCCGAGGAACCACAGTACAGTCTCCCACTGGGCACCTGGCAGCATGCAATCCAACAGGCGACGCGCCACAGATCCCAGTAGATCCCAGTAGATCCCAGGTGTGCGTGTGATCCTCCGCCTCACCTTTTTCGTCTGAGTTCTCCTACACCTTGTTACTGCTTTCCTCCGTCAGGTTCTCAGTGGCCCTATCTCTCTCTCTCTCTCTCTCTCGGTCTGTCTTTCTATCGCTCTCTGTCTCCCTCCCTTATTCACTGCTCAATAAACAGCTGTCCCTAAGCTTTGATTCCTATCTCCTGGTGCCCTGAAAAGGCTTAAAGAAAGCGTGAAAGCACGCATGGCTAAGTCTGGGTACGGTTCATTTGTACACCAAGCTCCACAAGCGCCCCGTTCCTGAAGCAGTTGTTTTTGCTGTGCTGGTTGAGAATCTCCCCCCTGTGACTCTACCCAGTGTGGGGTGTTGGATGACAGGGACCTAGTGAATGAGGGTCGTGTTGTACAGTCCATCTCTTGTAACTGTAGACGTGATATTATCATATCTATCAGCGAAAGGGTGGCAGAAAAAGGGGGGGGGGACGAAGAAGGGGACAGAGGAGGATTTTGTTTGTTGAAAATTGGACTTTTCATCTCATTTGCGATTTGGTGAAAAGGACCCACATTATCAGCAGCCCACGAGGTCTAGACAAAGCAGCACCATTCACAGAAACCCCCCGGGAACAAAAGGGTTATTGTGCATGTGTTTACTACCAACCCTGTCTGAATGAACTACCCAGACTGTGTGTACACTGGGTGATGATCACGGGGCCAAGAGGTTCACAGAGCACCAACGATAACATCGCAACAGGTGGTACTAAGAAGGGTCGTGCCTTGATGGTGCCCTCTGACTCAACCCATGATTCCATTCAGGTCCGAGAGAATATAAAAGGACTCTTCTTCTTCTTTATGTGTAGAATAGCTCAGCTGGTCTCAGACAAATCGTTTCATGTCTTTGAGCATACCATCAAGCCCACACTCAGCCTCGATGGCATGCACTTATGAGAAGGCTTAAGACAAAACAACTCCACCGACTGTCTGGTTTTTCTCATGCACCGAAAGCTGAGGAACCCCCCCTACCCCCCGCATCAAACTATGTGCCATTTACGCCCACAGCGAAAAAACACGGAAAATGCAGCCTCAAGCATGCTCAGACGAACGGCTGGTTAGTGCTCATTGTAGCACAGACAATTGGGCCACGTTTCTTAGCTTGTAGGTTGTAAATGCACTTCGGCACAAGAACTTGATTTGAAAAGGTCACAGGAACGCAGTAAAGCCATCATAAACCACTTCTTTCATTTGTCTTTTTTCGACTTGTTTTCAGTTTTGTTAAATAGGAAAGTTGGAATAGTGAACATTTGAGGGCTATACACTTTGAGGAAAGACTGTTCTGGGTTTCCCCCTCTAACTGCCAATGGCACATAACTTCTAGAGAACATTAAAGCAT
>CM050210.1:25088719-25128719 GCA_027475355.1 Coilia nasus | reverse complement strand
TGTAGTTTCCCACTGCATGGAAAAACAGATGTGTGTTAATTTTCCAGAGCAGGCACAAAAGCAGTTTTGACAGCAAAGCCATCAAGGAGATGAAGAAACGAACCTGTCCTGGCTTGAGGTGAACAAATCAATGTTGCTGAAAATCAACTGTTATTAGAAAACACACTTTCTCAGTCTAACAGCAAGACAGTCTGTGTAAATATGTCAAATAAAACTGACATTATTTACTTGTCTGTAATAGCTCAAAGAGTATGGAAACATGTAGAGTAAGGTGTTAGAGACAGCTGCTGAAATTATGGCACAAATCCTATTACACTTGTGGTTTCATTGCATTCATCATGTAGGTTCAGCTATTCATTGTTTAAGTATAACTGCTTATAGCAAAAGAGGGTTTGACATTATTACATGACTTATACAGTACATTGCTATTGTCAGTTAATATTCTTGTCAGAACAATTAGTTCAAAGATTACTACTCGACCTCAGCAGTTGTTCATAACCAGTACAGTATATCCCCACCAGGCACGATGAATAGAACCTTCAAATCCTCTTGTTCGTGTTTCAACTTGATGTCGGAGGATGTTTGCCCAGACAGATTTGCACACCAGTGTCAAAGCACACAAATTATGATATTTAGAGGATTTTACATACTGTAAGGTGATATCTCTGACTGTCAGCGCATCAGGGGGCTTGAAAATGTGGCTTCTCTTGACTCAGAAGCGATGTCATGACTTCACACATTCCTGACTTCACATTCAATTATCCTCAGTCTCACTTATGAACAACAATTTTCCAAATAAACGTCCCGTGTCCTGTGACTGGTGCCAAAATCGAGGAAATGAGCTCTGTGTCTTGCGTCAAACTTTCAGCAAACAGTTCTTAAGAAGACTTTGGATATTATTATTATTGCTGTTACTACTACTATTACTACTACTACTAATAATAATAATAATATCAATGTTTCTAATGTTTATAACATTTTCAAATGTTGCAAATAATTACAAATATTGCACTCATCTGTGTTCTGTATGACTATTTAGCAGACACTCTTATCCAGGGTGACAGAGATCTAGAGGGACAGTCCCCCTGAAGCAACTTGGGGTTTAAGTGCCTTGCTCAGGGACACAATGTTGGCAGACTCAGGGATTGAATTTAACCATCTAAAGTTCTGTTTGCTATTTCTGATCACTGATCCTAATGTACCTAATCTACTTGACTCAAGTGTTCTTTACTTCCACATTATGCATGACACTAAATTAAATCATTGCCATTGAGAGAAATTTAACAATTACTTAATAGCAGTTTAATCTGTTATTGTGTTAATTACATATTGAGATAATAGATGACATTATTATTGTTTATCATACTAATATAAGATCAACATAACTTTGGCCAACTGATTTTAGCGCAAATATTTGAAAGCTCACGTGGACACAAAAACACAAAATGAAGTAGAGATCAGCTGACAGAGCACAGAAACCACCCTACAGTGAAATACACTGATGGTGGCTTGCATCTAAGAAACAGCATAATATACTCTATTAACATCTAGTGTTTGTTACAAACAATACAATCACAATATAACAACACTGAAAACCTCAAAATCATTCATGAAAATGTGTCAACTGGGATCATATTACAACATGTGTTGATTTCAGTTTAAAGGTGTACTTCCATCGTGTTTTCATTAATTTTGCGGTGTTCTCTAGTATTAATAATTGCCCTGTGCACTGGTTTTAATGAAAAAACTGTTCTAGTGCTTCTGTTTCAGGCTGTTTTAGTTTGGTGGAGGGGTGGGGCCGGGAGAACGACACGATTTCACCAGAGGCACGCTCCCTGCAGCTTCCTTTGCCCCACAGTCAACTTGATAGCAGAGTAAGGTAAAGGGGAAAAGTCAACTTGACAGCGCTAAAACTGCACACAGAATGTCTACGGAGATACAGCCTTATGTGTTTGATCCTGAATCCGAAGAGGAAGGAGAGATGGCACAAGCACAGTCGCTTCCTGACCGTTTGTCAATGAACGTTTCAGAATGGTAATATTTGCATGACAAAACAGTGCAAGTGCCCGGCTAAATGCAGTCATTCAACTAGCCTGCTAATCTTATGCGAGTCAGTCACAGGCTAATTTTATTTAAAGCCCATTCGGTTTCTCTTATATGTATTTCCACGTCTACGTCACGCCGAAGCCCCTTTTCGCATTGGGTCGTTTTTCCGCCTATTGTCTTCTTTTGACTGCTATAGAAAACGGGGATAGAAAAACATTTTGATATGCAGCATGCATATGCAACTCGGGGTGACCTATCATATTTCAAAAGAGCAAGTACTAAACGGTTTCTCGTGGAAGTACACCTTTAAACTTTTGACGTTGAACAAAAGATGATCAACACAGACACTGTTTAATTGAAAAAAATTATTTTTTTAATATATTAAGCATTGAATGTCTATGTGATTATGGTCTTGAGACAGTGCCCTTGCTACCATGCAATGTAGAGAAACTTACTTGCACCAGCAAGCCTGGTGACCCATTCAACTTTAGCATTGACCTAAACTACTGCATGAAGCAGAGCCAAAATCAAAGACTCCTTGATGGCATCTGTGATGGTAATGCATGGCAACAACTGTCAGATGCTCAAAGCACCCGCATGGTTTTGAAACGAGGTGGGGAGACAACTCAGATATGAAGATAATGAACCTTGAGCCAATGATTCAACATCGCTCACTCACTGAACCAACTACAGCAAGTCAGCCAGATCAAACTGTCGGACAATTTACTCACTGAAGCTGCAATACAAGGGGATATAACAATGGCATTTTTCCTGCTTACTAAGACAACGGTAAAGCACAGTAACACCCACACAGACACACACACACATGCACAAACACACACAGTCATGCTCTTGCTGCATCTCTCTTTCCCTTTCTCTCTTTCCCTTTCTCTTTCTCTCTATCTCTCTCTCTAAAGCTACAGGGGCACTGTTGTTTGCATTCCAGAGGAGCATGTTTGCCTGGCGTCTGAACATTACCACTTGTCTATTCAAAAGGCAGCCTGCCAGACTAAAAAGCCTTTATTTCTCCCAAAGGGGAAATAAGATGAAATGCAATTCTCTTCAAACAACGCAAACTAGCATTCCTCGCAAAGCACAGATCAAGGAGGGCTCTACCTGAAATAGCTTTGTGTGTGTGTGTGTGTGTGTGTGTGTGTGTGTGTGTGTGTATGTGTGTGTGTGTGTGTGTGTGTGTGTGAGAGAGAGAGAGAGAGAGAGAGAGAGAGAGAGAGAGAGAGAGAGAGAGAGAGAGAGAGAGAGAAAGACAGTTTGTGTGGGTTTGCACATCTGTGTCTGGACAAGTGGGTGTGTTTGAAGCGAACCCTCTTGGAAAGCTGTAAAAAATAAGAGGCAAGACACAGACAATGCAACAATGAGCAAGAAAGAGTGACAGAGAGAAAGAGACACAGAGAGAAACAGAGACAGACAGAGAGAAAGTAGCAGACACGAGAGAGAGAGAGACAGAAAAAAAGACTGGAGCCTTACGTGCGTCAGTGGCCTGGAATGAAAGGAGTTGAAGGGTCGGTACTGGTGGAAGTCAGTCTGGATCACACATACCCTCTTCTCCATCCTCAACACGTGCAGCGCCTCTCCATCCTGTTCTCCTTCTGACGCCGGCCGTGAAAGACAAGTGCACTGGCCCGCCTACTCTTCTATCTCTCTGTCTCTCTCTCTCTTTCTCTCTCTTGTCCTCTTGCACCCACACTCTTTCTCTTGCTTCCTCCTTCTCTCACTCGCTCTCTCTCTTACCCTCTCACTTCTTCTCTCTTGCAGTTTCCCCTGTTACCTGACCCTGAGCATTTGTGGTGTGGCCAGGAACGGGGGAGGGAACTCCTTTGAGAAAAAAGAAAACATAAACAGACTCAAGCTGAACTCACCACCAGCAGACACACTCACATATGCACGCACACACAAACCCGCTCAACTCCCTGCTTGAGCCATCATCACCACCCACTGTCAGCGGCAGAGACAGGGGACAGTAATCCTCTCTTTTTAACACAGAAGATGTTGTCTGTCACCGCGTACCTTAATCGTTAATACTCAGCACTCCAGTCAAAAAGCTCTGAGGCACTATTAACAGTGTGAACATTCCCATACCCTTGTTTTCTGTATGCATTCTTTTCAAGAGTAGTGAGAGGTTGAATAGTTACAGAAACTGTAAACCTTGGAAACCTTTCATGCACCGCCTGTATTGTTTTCAGCTTATTCAGTAAAATACAGTTTCTGTAACTCGTCAGCCTCCATGTACATGCTCTACCTTCCTCACTATTGTACTGCCTCTTTTGGAGTTATGCACCGGACAACACACAAAACATAGACATAGGCGCAGACACCACTTGTACTTCCTTTTTTTCAAGAGTGAAACAACAGTGATTAAAAACAGCTCCACAGTGTACTTTTGTAGTATGATATTAACCAGAAAACAGATTCCACAAGGAAAATAAGATTGCTGTATAGGAAAGTGGTGTATGTATTCAAGTGTGTGCCTGTGTGTATGTGTCTGTGTGTGTATTGGGTGTAATGTCACAGATATGACTTAAAACCTCGTAAACAGAAAAGAGCCTGAAAGGACACCCTCCAAGCAGATATCAAGTGGGCAGAGTTTGTCACGCATGAATTTTAGGATTTTAGAACGATGTGGAAAAATAGCACAGGACATATGCTCGTAGGCCATAAAAATAGACAATTGAGTATACAACATGACTAGGACAGGATTTACTGTCGTCCTTTGTACGCTGAGAGACCCAGACAACTTTCCCCATTAGCACTGCATTGTGTTTCACCTCTTATTTTCCCACTGCTTTATATCATCCCATGTGACATGTCACACGCACGTTTCAAAGAACAGCATGGAAGGGATAAATATTCTTCCTGTTACACCTGTCGACACCAACTCTAGACACCGGTAAGAGTGCTGCCAGGCAGAACGATTTACTGAATGTTTGGTCTTAAAAAAAGGTGTCAAAGGAAGGTCTTAATTCAAAAATATCAAAAACCTTTTGTCAGTTAATTATACATTATTGGGATCAGTGTTGTACAAAGACCTGTCTAATTTATTCTCCCGAATGCCAACAGTTGACAAGGTGCACAGGTCTCTAAAAGGTCAGCTGGCACATTGATTTATTTCAAATTAATATGTTGAAGCAAGCGCCATTGTTCTGACTAGTCCAGGTGTTGATTTATGCGCACCATTCAAACTGACAAAACAGCAGCTAAGAAAATCAAACCTGACTGTAAATTCACGCTTTATTTTCCTGGCCCCATTCATGAGATATCCCCAAGGCAGTGGAACAAGCTTTTTGTGTCAGGGGAGAAAAGGCTGTTGGATGCTGGAGGTTTTTTATTGCAAGAAGAGGCCTCAAGGCTGGACAGCTGCAGGCCTACTTACGAAGAATGCATCCCCCTTGGCAAACTGCCTTATTCCGGGAGAAGAATAGGCCTTTTGTTTGGGCACGGCACACATTAAAAAGATAACCAGCATGTTTCTGGAGAGCTATCAGCATCTTGTTCACTCCTGCCTGTAAAAAAAACAAAAAGAACATTTCCCACCGGGAGTAGAATAAATGCTTCTGAAGTTCTCATGTCGGTTTATGATGCACTGACTGGAGGTCAGCTGACAGAATAAATGTATTTATTTATTACACTTCAATAATCCCTTCAGGAGGTCCCCTTAGTGAAATTGGGACTTTGCATTTAACCCGTTATACAATTTTACATGAGCAGGGGGACAACCATGACAACAGCACCAGGGGAGCAGTGTTTGGGGACATGCTCAGGGCTGAAGGTATGTCAGTGGCACTTTTGGGTGGATTCGAACCTGCAGTCACAGGTCCGTTACCTTAACCGCCAGCATCACGCCCCAACATGACATCATCCCTATGAAGTGAGGGCTTGTGATGCAGACAGACACACTGGACACTAAAGATACAAGACAAGCTCAGAAGGCAAGCTTCAGCTAGCCCTAGCCCCTAACGCTGACCTGATTATCATTTTAGGAAAACATTATCCAAGTATTTTTCACGAGGCGATAGGCTAATGACAGGTTTTACCCCATGATTGATATAATTTCACTCCTTTCGATTCCGCATGTAATTGCAGGTCTCCGCGTTTAAGGTAAAGGATTTCATGACATCTTCTCGGAGCAAAAGAGCATGGAGGGTCTATGGGTTTGTTGAAGTGGTGACACATACTACAGGAATCTGGGTGATTAAAGGACTACGTAGATGCACCTTTACAGCCCTGCACAAAGCTTCACATGAGACCAGATATAAATGTTTCACACATAAGATCTAAACACAGAGTTTGGTACATGGCAGGCTTTGGCATTTACAAAGGGAGGTGAAATCTATCTGGAATCTCTATGCTTACCCATTGGCAGAAATTATTTAGTTTAAAATAATTAAATACATCACTAATTCATAATTAGTGTAAATAGACTAAGTGTCTTGTGTTGTTGACTAAACCATAACCATTTATTCTTTTAGTTTTATAAGAAGGTGTGTTAATGTTGTTGGGAAACAGATTACCTGTCATTACCTTTCTCACAGAAATTAGTCAAGGTAATACAATAAAAGCCACTATCCACCCTCCAGCACTAGATGAAATACATCTCTTTGTTTATTTTTTCTTTGCCTTATTGTCTTTTCTAGCACAGAATGTAATTCTTTAATACATTATACTTCTAAATATGCTTTCAACATCTTAACTCAAAGGGCATGCAACGACTAACAGGTAGGGTATTTCACAGATCTAAGGAATTACAGACCCGACATATATAATCCTTATGTTTGAAAAGATAATACCGCTTAAGATGTTTGTTATTATTGTTTTACGTGCTGTACCCAGAATTCCTCTCCAAACACATCAGCCTTTCACATAGCTGACTCCATAAATCACAAAGGGCCAATTTGGCTTCTGTTTAAGCACCAAGACCATAAGCCCGCAGGCCACAATACTGATGAGTGATTAACACAGATCAATAGAGACGGACACTTTTTAGATCATTGTTACCTCTGCCAGCGGAGGTTATGTAATCATCGCCGTTTGTTTGTTTGTTAGTTTGATAGTTAGCAACATAACTCAAAAGGTTATGGATGGATTTTGATGAAATTTTCAGAGTAGGTCAAAAATGGGGTAATTTAAATGATTAGATTTTGGTGGTGGATCTGAGCTGCCCTGGTGTGAGTCTGCACTCTCTGAGTGCTTGTCTAGTTTAGACTTTATCAACTGTAGTGAAATGACACAAAGACATTTAAATACTGATTTAATAGGATTGCAAACTGATGCAAAAAACAGTATTAACCCAATGTTGACTATCCTACATATTGTATATACTGAACTGAAGCACACAAAAGTACACAATAATTTTAGTCAAAGTGTCATCAGAGGAAACTCCAAAAGCTCCAATAGCACCCTCTTGTGTTTTGAGAAGAGAAGTCTCTGAGGAGGTTTTCGATTCACTACATATTTTGAAGGGATAACAAATAAAAGCATCACCCAGTATGTTTTCACACAATAGGCTACTAGTGGATTTCTATAACTTTATTATACTCTAAATCTCCAAAATAGTCTCTGTGAAAGCGCAAGCACTTTTAATTAATTTAGCGGATTGAAAGAGTAAGGGGAGGGGGGAGGGGAGGGAAGTAAATGGAACAGAGGGATAATCTCAGCCCGGGTTACATAATCCCTCTTGTTCAAAAGGATCAATCTGAACACTTGGCCAGGCAGTGTACCTGCTGAGTTACGTTAATCCCACACTGCCACACTGGCGGCCGAAGACTCTGCCTCAGCAAGGCACTCTAGGGGCTTCAGCTCACTCCTGTTCAGACAGGAGTCCTCAGCAAAGGATGGGATGGAATGGAATGGATTCCATCCACCCCTTGTTCACTGACAGAAGGTAACATCTCTATAGAGGTCTCTTGGCTTCTCAGGAGAGGAGGTGGCTGGAGGAAACTGGAGCTAGTACACAACACAACCACAAACACACAAATACACACTCACACACACGAACACAGACACACACATACACAGACACACACACTAACACACAACACACACTAACACACAACACACACACAAACACACACATTCTCTATTCGCCGCGGTACACAACAATGTTTTTGTCTGTCTCATGCACTTTGATCTCATAGAGGACATTAGGTGGGAGAAGTTTGGCCAGACTGTCCCAGATGAACACAGCCAAGTTTTCAGTAGTGCTGTAAGACAGACGGTACAATAGCAAAGTCATGAAAGAAATTAATGAATGCTAACTATGAACAAATAACAAATAAGGTGTTTGAACAACTGTCACCTGACTACATCAGCAAAGTAAGGCACATCTTTGTCCAGGTTTTTATGATCAAGAGGTATCATAATGGCTTCCTATACAGTACATGGACAGAATCAGGAAGGAAATTAGACCACAGGACATGATCTCTATGCTTACATGCATCACAAAAAAATCTTACTTTTTTAAAGACCAACAGTAATCTATAGTGTGTACAGTGCAGTTTCATTTTTCACTGTCATGCCTTCATGATTGTGGTCTTACCTCAATGTACTGCTTGAGATCTGTTAGATTCATCACCATCCCTGTTTTTCTATCGATCTGTTGAAATGGACATATTAACAAAAGATAATTTGGGCTGAATGCTTAAAAAAGTGTAAGGTTTTGTACATGTATAGACTGACAACATGCACTATTTATTAGGTAAGGAGGATATCCTTCTTTACTGTGAGACATGAAATGTCAATGTTACCTTTCCCTGCACAGTAACTTCCACTGGGAAAAAAAGAAAATAAATAAATAAAATAAAAATAGTGTTCATTACATAATTCTTGGAGTGGCTTGGGTCAGCTTAGGTCATTCATTCATACACTTTTTTCCCAGGTCACTTATTTTTTCCTTTTAATTATGCCAACTGAATTTTGATTCCTGTAGTACATCTTTATTTTTATGCACATGAATATATTTTTAATTAACACAGAGTTTTCACAATCACTTGTATCCAAAAGCAAATCAAGGTTTTAGCCTAAGCTACCATACCTTTGTAGTTGTGACCATGACCATTTGGGTTGTTGCATTTGCCAAATATTTTCTTGTTGTCTTCATCACTCAGTGCCATGCTGTTGGACAAACAAGAGGTGGGCTACTTGTTTGTTAAGGATGTGCCTAGTTTGAAGTTTCTTAGTTTCTGACCAACTTTAAGCTTTCTTCTCACACTGTGGCTCTACATGAATACATATCCCAGAATGCTGCGCGCCTGACGCAACAAGTAATACTTCCTACTTTCTTGCGGATCAAATATAGTGACATTTTCCCATTGTGCAACATGCCATTACAATCAAACAAGCACAGTATGGCTGTAGATAACGTCAGTTCGCTACAATTCTATTAGAGAAGCATCTACTGCAAAACATTTACCGTTACCTGTGCAAGCGATGGCAGGCGCTGAAGCTCTGTACGCGAGTGATGTAACCAATACGCTGTGGTAAATCTGTTTCATTTAATAACCCCGCCATAATAACAAGAGGTAGATAAAGTACAGTGCCTACGACTTGTGGGAATCGGTATGTTTCTTGTCAGATTAGCCTCAGTGAAACTGTAAGAATTTTAAGAACGGGCTGTGTCGTGATGAGCGAAACAGGCAGCCTCCTTCCAGCTGCAACGCAATTGGTAGATGAATGGGCGGTTCATACCCGGTTCAAGGTCATACGTACCCTCATCGTGTGCAAAAAAGCCAATCCATTACCATCACACAACATTTTGGCTGTACCCTACTTCACAACAGCCAGATATTTTACTATTTGTATGATACCTTTGAAATAATTGTGAATCTTCCATTTTAATTTGAACATTTTAAAATATTTGTGCAATTTCAATAACCAGTAGCCTAAGCCTGTTCTACTTATTTCATTTCTCATGCTGTTGATCTTTCAGCCTGAATCACATGCAAGTGCCAACAGGCCTGTCAGATATGTACATGAATAACAGGAAAGGTTTAATGATGAAAGGTTTACCCAGAATGCTATTATCCTGAGGAGAAACACACTGGCCAAAAGATTTCAATTTCAATAACCAGTAACCTGAGCCTGTTCTACTTATTTCATTTCTCATGCTGTTAATCTTTCAGCCTGAATCACATGCAAGTGCCAACAGGCTTGTCAGATATGTAAACGAATAACAGGAAAGGTTTAATGATAAAAGGTTTTACCCAGAATGCTATTATCCTGAGGAGAAACTCACTGGCCAACAGATTTCTGTAACAAGAAGTCACTCAAGTCTACCACAGTCTGATCCCTTCTGCCAATTCCATTAAGTGAGATCTGTTAGTCCCCTGCTGTCTGCTAAGCCAGGTAAGTCTGTCAGCGTGTAAATTCTTTTAAAAGACTGTGTTATGGTCAGTGACATAAGAAATATCCCACAGTGCAGTCCCATCAAATCACAGGTGGATGTATGATCAGCCTCTAGCCTAATCCAAAACCAGGTTTAATTATTCAGGTATTTAATGAAAAGGGGGCCCCTGCTAATACTCTGTTCACTTGGGCCACAGCTAAGAGAACATCACCACTCCAGTCTCACACACACATACACACACACACTCACTCACACACACATCAGGGGGATGGGGAACACGAAGACCTGTGCTCTCTCGAAGGAGGTGCTGGAGGAGCTGAAGCTGAACACCAGGTACTCCGATGAGCAGCTGTACACCTGGTACCAGACCTTCCTGAGAGAGTGCCCCACCGGACGCATCAGCCGGCAGCAGTTCGAGAGCATCTATGCCAGCTTCTTCCCCGACGCCGACCCCAAGGCGTACGCCCAGCATGTGTTTCGCAGCTTTGACCAGAACAGCGACGGGACGCTGGACTTCAAGGAGTACATCGTGGCGCTGCACCTGACCTCTTCGGGCAAGACGATGGAGAAGCTGGAGTGGGCCTTCGCACTCTATGACCTGGACGGCAACGGCAGCATCACCAAGAATGAGATCCAGGAGATTGTCAGGGTGAGGCAGAGAGTGAATTTAATGACAGTAATGATGATGATGATGATGATGATTAATGGTGATGATAGAGTTGAATGTTGGATGCTGCTTAGGTTGTAAGCATTGTTCATTTACATTTGTAAGCCTTTTTTCACTAAAATAAAGAATTTGTATGTTTTTCCTGTTGTTGTTCCTGTTGCTCCATTCCTGTGGATATGCAGCCCTGCAGAGTGGTATTTGCTGTTTTTTATTTTCATAGTTACTGAGGTTGTTTTTGTTTCTATTCATTTTGTGGCAGTCAATATTCAATATGATCTCCAAAGATGCCCAGAAAAATCTCCCTGAGGATGAAAATACCCCTGAAAAAAGAGCAGAAAAAATCTGGGACTTTTTTGGAAAGAAAGAAAATGGTGAGTTTAATTTGTCTGTTTGTCATACTGTTCTATGAGGAGGATAAAAGGGAAATGAAGTCTATCATTTTAGGTTACGTTGAGCCTTCTTTTAGTGTTTACAGTCTTGTGGGTAGTGAAACAAAAAAACACTAGTGATTTAATAAAGTGGAATAAAGAACATTCATTAACTGTAGCCACATCCTATAACATATCATCAATTTCTTTAAAAACTACTCTGGTGTTTTCTTGTATGATAGTTGTATGCCCCTTAGACTGAGATGGGTGTACTGTCATTCCCATACTACAGTGGGTTGCTATTGCTATTGCTTACACCTTTGTCGATTTCTTGACTCCAGGTGGTATGATGGGATGATGGTGTAGGTCTTATGTTGTTACCATAATAACACAACCATTTGGGACAGTCTGGAGACCATATGTATTGCGGTCACAGCAGATATTGTGTCGTTTCCCATGTTTTTGGGCAGGATGTAATTTAATTCCTCACACTATCTTACTTCAAACCATCTGTTCAGTGGTTGCTATAATACAGATGTCTGCCTGACATTTTCTGCCAAACAAGCACTCTAACAACTTTTCCAAATGCAAAACCGATCCATTATTTTTCTTCTTTTTTTTGTCGTTTGTAGATAAGATAACAGAGGGCGAGTTCATTCAAGGGATTATGGACAACAAGAACATCCTGAGACTGATCCAGTTCGACGAACCACAGAAAGTTCAAGAACGGCTAAAAGAGAAGCAGCAGTAGGGGTTTCTTCTGAACACAGCGACTTGTCCAGTTTTTCAACCTCAACATTTTAGGGGACCAGTGGCTAAATTACTAATAGAATTTTTATTATTGTGTATTTGTTTCATTTTTTCTTCACAAACAAAACACACATTTCTACTCCACATTTTAAGTTATCATTACTTTTTTATCATTCCCCTAATGAATTTGGAATTATCTTTTATATACCTGGTCCCCAGAGGGATTGACCAGGTACTGCAATGACCCTGTCCGTCTGTGTATCTGTCTGTGTGTGTGTGTGTGTGTCTGCCTATATGGGGGAGCAGGTTGCCATCTCCGATTGTACTTGTTTAAATATGCAATCTGATGAAAGTTTTATAGAATCTTTTTATTTGGTTTAAACATGACATATTTTACACTGATGATATGTACATCCTTAGACAGTTACAAAAAACATGCAAAATGTTGATCACATGTCAATTACATTAGTATCATACACATAAACATTTATAACAAAACTCATTCACATATTGACTTTTGTTTGTTTTATTTGTTGCCTAAAATAACATTCATTATATTTCACAAAGCACATGTCAGTTATACAGAGACTTTCAATATCCCACAATACATTTTCTTTCTTACAATAAACTGTTTTGTGTCCAGATGACACATTATACTGTTACACGACTGTACACAAATCAGTATAAAACCTTTACATCTTACGGTCACATTTACAGTAATTCCTTCTTAAACAAACACCAATGAAAAGCCATGATATGTTCAACCCCCATATACATATCCTTGAGTGGTGGTGTATGCTTGTTTTATATAGAATCTATGTTTTGTATAACTTCACTGCTCATAACATTGAACAGTGTCTTCATGAGTGTATTTACATTCAAAGCAGCAGCATAATATATAGTGATCTTGTCCAAGAATGACTTTTTTCATTTGCAATAAAAAAGTGTCAATAAAACACAAGTCCAAGACCAGCTAGGGACAACCCTGTCTAACTAACAGGTAGTTATGCTAACATGGACAATATTTTGAGATTATGATAGCAGTTAACAGATTCGGCCTTAAATACAATACCACAAAATGCACCAGAATAGATTTGACACAGCCCAGCAGACACTGAAGCAACCCATTTTTCATCCAGTTCACTGTCAATCTCAGTGGTACTGAACTATTTTTTTTTAACAAAGGGATGATGATAATCAGTTAAAAGACTTTATAACAAATACCTTACAATATTGACCACCCACATATTTTGACAGGTTCACTATACATCTCATTTATGACCCTTTAATTCCTGTGTGTAGATTACAGAGTTAAGAGAGCCTGGCTTCAGAAAATAAAAAATCCTCGTTCCTCCTGTGCATTTCATATGGGTGATCTCATTGGCAACTAGACAAGCACTGAGAGACTGCAGACTTCCGCCAGGGCAGCTCAGATCACCACCAAAATCGAATCACGTTTAAGTTAGCCCATGTTTGACCTACCCTAAAAATGTAATCAAAATCCATCCATAACTTTTTGAGTTATGTTGCTAACTAACAAGCAAACAAACGGCAATGATTACATAACCTCCACTTTCAGAGGTAATTAGCTCATCTATCTAGAATTATGCTGCTTTGGATCAGCTGGTTTACTGAAGTGCTGGAACCAATAGTGGTAGGTGTGGTAGCACTTTTACTTTCTAAAGCCAGATTTCATACCTCTGGTAGATTATGTACATAATGCATATATAACATATGTAATATCATTATTACTTGGCCACACGACAAACTGTACAGATGTATACATGTGATGATGACATACATCAATTAACTGTTCCCAAACCTGGGCATAGCCATCTGTATGTGTAACAGTCTGTTAGAAAGCAAGGTCTGATGTATAGTTGTTCAGGTCGCAAAAATGATGAGGGCTAAAAAGGCTGACACTCTGAATAAAATGACAAAGTCTTCGAAAAAAAGAGCAACTGTTTCAAGCAGTTAAATTAATAATGCAATTTAACGCATTAAACAGTTTCTCCTTTTGTTCCCAGACTTTGTCTAGTAATTTTATTTAGAGTGTGAGCCCTTTTTAGCACCCCATCTGTCTGTCATAAAGAACATGGAGGGTTTTGGACAATGGACTGTACAGGTGATTTATACAGGTTATAAACAGCACTGAACTGCTCCCAAAACCTCTTCATAGCCATAGCTGTATGTGTGACAGTCTGGCATAAACACCATGGAGGGCTTTGGAAGTGGTGCAGTTAAAACTCACTCTCCTCCAGGATCTCCTCCATGGTCTCCCCAAGTGTCATTTCACCGTCACTGCTCGAGAGGCTCTTTCTCGGGTAGAACTCCAGGGTGGTGACCCGCCCGGTCCACTGGGGGTGGTTCCGCCCGCACTGCGTTGGCACCTGCAGGAGGTGGGTGTGCGTTTGGACGCCGCCCTGCTGGTAGTGGTAGGTCTCGCTGTGGTCGGCACAGGACTGGGCTGCTGCCACGGGCCTCTGCGAGCACTTCCACAGGTACTTGGGGTGGATGCCCCGGAAACAGCTGTGCACATCCACGTGCTGGGTGCAGGCGAACTCCTGCCACCTCTTCTTAAGCTCTGCCCTCACCTGAATTTTAAAAAATTAGTGATTTAGCCTTGCACCTAATGTATTTGCAAAGCATCATGTTTTGGGAACTATATACTTACTATACTTACTGTACTCTATGAAAGCCAGGACATTACATGTACAGGGAGGACCAAAAAACAACATTTGGACCATTTTTTAAATTACTACCATCTACCCAGTCACTGAGGCTACCACTATTAAAAACTTTAATTAAAGGTCATTCATTTCTTTTTCCACTGATATTGATATCATGATATCATATTTAATAAGGATTGTATAGGTATAAACAGTGTAACTGTCATAATTTATCTACAATGTGTTGTGTGCTGTGCTCTATCTATGTAGGGGCAGGGAATTATATTTGACTATAGCACAACAGGATGCTAAAGAAAGATGAATGTGTACTGTAATGTGTAATGTGTATTGATCGCAAAAGCAGACCTCCTGTGATAAGTCATTTTGGTTAAGCAAAATAACAAAGTGCCCTATCATGTGCACGGTTTGATTATGAAATGTTGTTTTTAATATTAAATTACGATCAATTTTCCTATTTTGTATGTCTTTTTATAACAAGCAGATGAATGACCTCACCTCTCCATTTAGAAAACAGTACAGGACAGCAACCACAAAACCCTAAGTGGAAGACGAAGATAACAGAATACATGAGATGACATAATGTTGAAACCGAGGTAGCTAAATCTCAATGTACCTGCAAAATATAACCCATTTTGGTCACGCTTTATTTGAATGGTACAACAGATGATCCCACAGACTGTCTACAGATGCTGATACCATTGACCATCTGTTGAAACTCTGTGTCTTGTTATGGTTAGGATTAGGAGTTGAGTTTAATTAAGATGATAAGTCAGTGAACGATAATCAAAATGACATTACATTTCAACAAACCACCTGTAATGTCTCTGTGGGTGGACTATCCAAATGAAGTGTTAGCTCCATTATGTCAGCTTATGTTGCTAATGGTTTCAGACGTGCTCTATCATCTTGAGCCTTTCTCTGGCCTTCTTACTTGAGAGGAGCTGAGAACCATGTTGATGAAGTTGCGCACGTAACGCTGTTTCTTGTCCATATAGTCATCTGTGACGAGGTTGAACACTACTTCATGGATTCCCAATAAGGGGATTAGCACAAGAGTTGCTCTTGCTAAGCTAAAAAAATAAGTGAAAGCATGTCAATTAATAGGGCTCATTCACATCTTACTCACATAATCAATTTGGTGTTTTAAGTGTTCAGGTGTAGAAATACCTGTATCGGTAGTCTGTAAATTTCACCTGGTCTGCTTTCAGTTTTGATAGCAGCAGTCTCAGTATTTTTAGGAAAATGCAAAAGATCACCTAAAAATTGATTTATGATTTAACACTGCTGCACATTCTACAGTCATCATGTTTATTACAAGCATGATAAAATGTATTCATAATCATAATTTTAAAGGAGTACTTCCACGAGAAACCGTTTAGTACTTGCTCTTTTGAAATAAGACAGATCACCCCGAGTTGCATATGCATGCTGCACGTGAAAATATTCTTCTAACCCGATTGCCTCCATTAGTCAGTGAAAGAAAGTAGGCGGAAAAACAAGTGAATAAGATAAGGCCACAAAGTGACGTAGGTTTGTAAGTTAGAAAAAGCTATGCCACAGTTGTGATTACTGGAGAAGTTTTGTTGCAGCACACATTCACTTAGCGAAGAATAGGTAACTATATGTGTTTGTGTAGAACGTTTAGATCTTCTATATGGTTTGCTATGACCAAATGGACTTCGAATGATTGTAGCCTGTGACTAGCATAGCCGAGAACCTGTCATTCTTCCTGTTCCATCTCCTCCACCAAACTAGAACAGCCTGAAACAGAAGCACTAAAGCATTTTTTTTTTCACCAAAACCGGCTCACAGGGCATTCATTAATACTTGAGACCACCACAAAATTAATGAAAACACGATGGAAGAACACCTTTAAAAAGCTGCTGCAGATTTCAGTGCCGAGATATCCCATAATAACATTGGAAATGTCTCCTCAAGCACATGTCCATGTGTGTTTTTGTATGTATTGTCAATGCCCATCTTAATTTGCTCATGTAATTTTCTGATTCTGATGTGTCATCTGCTACAAAATTCCCAACTACCCAAATATTCAGACCATTATATGAGAGGTCTGTGATAATATTATGTTGATAGGTTATTGCTATAAGTATGTGTATATGTAATTTTCTGACTCTACACTGCCCTACAAAGGCAAAGTGCAGCAAATATGTGAACCTTGAAACTGAGAAAAATGCCTTTAAAGTTGCCAGACCTCTCTGTCCAACATGTTGTACGTGTAATAGTGGTGACGCTTTTACACACTGTACTGTCTTAATAGAAAAAAGCAATATATTTAGTCACGAGACAAATAAGGTGTTATAAAGTCAATTTCCAGTCTAAACTCAGTTTTGACAAAATGTGTAGTTACTGCCTTTTGGCTTTGTAGGGTAGTACAGACATGCCAGGCAGGGCAAAGGTGGATAGGGCCATGATGGCGTGTGACTACTCCTGTGCAACATCACATGTCACAAGATAACAAGGGCCAGAAACTGCTATTACACACAAGGAAATCACAGCCATGCAGAAAAAAATGGATTCTAAATATAGGCCTACTTTCATATAATACCATAGCTGAGTGCATCCCTGCATTTATTGCTAAACAGACTAGTGCTTTCTCATATTTTTCTTGTGTTAATGGTATGACCCAAAAGGGCTTTATTTTACAGTCTCTGTTACAGTGTATCTACATCATAGCGTACAGTGTAACAAAGTGTGTACCAACATGTAACATTATGTTCTTACACTGTACCATGGGGTAAGGGCAAGGGTTAGGGTTAGTGTTAGGTATGCACAGTGTAAGTACACAATGTTGCATGTTGCTAGAAGTAAATACACTGTAAAAGGGACTGATAAAATAAAGTGTTAGCCAAGCTAGTTCCATTTGGTGACAAAAGGCATATAATGACAGTGGCATAGGAAAAAGAAAAAACAAATTTGATTGTTCTTACTCACCGCCACAGCTAATGCTATAGGTCCCTTTATTATCCACCAGATCAGTCCTCTGCTGTTTACCCAGCAGCTTCAGAGAGAGCGAGAGAGAAGGAACCACATGCATTACAATAAATTACCCAACATTCCCTTTAAACAACCCACTCCACCATAGGCTACTGCACGTCTCCTGTTTAGCATGACCCCCACAGTTGGCGTTTATCACAATGTAATGTCAAAGCCTCCACAAATATGCCATTAGAAGTGTAAATGTGTCTGCTCCCTCAGCCTAAACAGAGCATGACCGATGGCTGTTACAGGAGCTCTGTGTGTTCTGACTGAAGGTGTCACATACATGTACAAATGTGCTAACATGCTATTTTGCTCTACTGAGATGCATGTCTCTCCTTGTGTAGTTTTCTAGGCAAGGAGGGATGAATATTTATACAAAGGTCTTAAACAGCAGAGCAAGATGTTGATGTGCAAAGATGTTCCAAGAGATTATGAAAGTGCTGGAACTTTAGAGACAAGACAGTGGCTGAAGATTTGAATGTAGAATGTAGTGATTATGAGGAAAATGGCCTCTGGTAAAAATCTGTTACCACTTGTCATTCAATTTAAGTTGCATGCTGTAAAATTATGACAAATGTACTTACTGTATGTTTTCATACTGTGATTTTATTATAATCCATGGCAAAATGAAGGCCATAGGAGTCCCTGAAAAAGCAACAACAACAAAGCAAACATTAAAAGACAGGCTAGGCTTCAAATGTTATATTCCCTAACCCTAACAACCAGATTTTACCATTTGTCCGTTCAGAAAAAAGATAGTTTAGACCTAACCATAAGCCACTTGAAGTTCCTAGGACCTCTCCAGCAAATAACATTTGCAGTCAAGTTAGAGAGCAGTCAGGGCTCCACCTCAGAACACCTACCCCATCCAATGAGCATGTACTAATTTAGCAGGCTCCGCCTCAGAACACCTACCCCATCCAATGAGCATGTACTGTTTAAGCAGTCTCCGCTTAGTCAGCACAGCAGTGAAGAGCAGCGTGTGGAGAAATATCGCCTCCACCAATAGCCAGAAGAAATTACACCCAACAAAGTACTCCATGGACACTCGCGACGCCTTGCAGATCACAGCAATCTAGAAAGGGTTAATCATTTCAAAATTAATCTCATAACTCATGTTATACATATTTTTTTCTCATAAAAAATAATTTGACTTTTTTGGTCAAAGGTCGTTTTTGATAATATCAGGTATAATCCTCCTCATATTAAAATGTATCTATTTTACTATTACTAGATGTGGGCAGCTGTGGCCTACTGTGGGCACTTGTAGACTAATGGATAACAAGTTGGTCTTGGGATTGGAGGGTTGTAGGTTGAATTCCTGTACCAGTGGGAAAAATGTAGTGAATGGAGTGAATAAGCAGTGCTCTCCTGCACCCTCACCCATGGCCGAGGTGCCCTGAAGAATGTAAAGTGTTCTAAATAGCAGCCATAGCACCTGATTGCACATTTTGGAAATAACCCCATAGATGGTCACTTCTTGTACCTTTTGAGTCAAGAAATTGACAAATTGAGACTTTAAGGTAAACCTTTCAGTGTAGTTAGTACAGTGTGCAAATGACAGGCACACTTAGATTGTGATCATACTGATCACCAGTGGTGCTCCTTGTTTTAGCAGTGGTGGTGCACACTTGCTGAATGCATATGGAGGGAAACACTGTCATGTATTTGCAGAGGCATATCAAGAAAACTAGGAAGGAAAACAGCCAATGCAGAACAAGAGGCTTCTGAATTAAAAATGCAGCTGCATCAGCGATGACGTGACGGGAATTTTGAAAGGCATGAAGAGCACAGCCAAGAGTAAATAGAATCACATGGGTGAGGTCATGTTGAATTGTGGCACTGAAAGATGTGGAAAAGTAGACTCAAG
Source organism: Coilia nasus (assembly GCA_027475355.1). Taxonomy (NCBI): domain Eukaryota; kingdom Metazoa; phylum Chordata; class Actinopteri; order Clupeiformes; family Engraulidae; genus Coilia; species Coilia nasus. Next base: position 25,108,972 of record CM050210.1, on the reverse strand, counting down.
CCAACTCAAGATGACAGGTTAAAAAGGGCTGATTCAAAAGAGCAAGCAGCTGATGAAACTATGGAAACAAGCAAACAGTAAACAGAATATTACCGTTCTGCAAACCAGGGTGGCTATGCTAAGGAGCGTTAAACTTCAAAGAGAACGTACAAGGAAGAAAGAACAAGCTTAGGCTACAGTCTATCAATATCTGACTTTGTAAAGGTTTGTTACTCTCTGTTACTCTACCATGTTGCTCTGAGTAAAAGACAGAAAGCTGGATAATTGAAAGAAGGAATCAAGAGGAGTGGATATCCTCAGCCGTGCATACAGGCAAGCCGATGCATGGGACCTTCCCTTCACTGGCACACGAAGATGCAGAGGGATCCAAGGCGTTATTATAGACTTAAGTGCCCCTGGGCATCAAATTGTCTTGTGCCCAATGCCACCCAAAATGTAGGTGGCCAAGGCAGTTTTGATGGAATATTGGGGCACTATCCTATTTTCTGGAATGTCCACTTTTTAATCGCATGTTTGTATAAGTGGTGTACATTTGAACATCCCCTGAGTAAATTATCTATGCAGGGTTGTACTTGTATATGCTGGTGCAAATAGCATATATTAATATTTCCACCAGGGGGTAAACTCCATTCACCTGTCAGTAATTTCCCCAGGGTGCAAATGGCATGCATTGCTATACACCAGGGCACAAACAGTATCAACTTCTAATTACACCCTGGTGCGAATAGCATTATATTTATCTTTGCACTATGTTGTAAATAGTCCTTGCCATTATATTATTAGTTAGCATTAATGACGTAGGTAATCACATTGCCAGGACTATTAAATGACATTTAAAACATGATGTGAATTAGATACTTACAGTATGTACAGTACAGTAAATTAAATGAGTTACAGTACCGTTGAGTTTGAGTATGTGTTCCAGCCTGTTTCATCACTTGGAAAGTTGGAAGCCATTGTTGTTGATACAATGGTGTGTGTTATAGTTGCCATTGCTCTCAGTATAAATGACACAAAGAGATTCAAGTGGATGTAGTTTCGTGTACAATGAAGCTTCCTGTGAGAAAAAAAGGTGAAATCTTTAGTATCTAGAGTGACACTGCAAAGATTAATGGACAATTTAACAGAGAGCAAAAGGGGATTTGATTAAGAAATGGCTAATGATATAGTTCTTATAATAATATTGCTGAAACAGGGGATATGTGCCAAAGCCATGTGTCAATGTGAATAGAGTTACTGCAGACAGGACAAATGACTAATTATGAAATCCAATAGCCAGGCTTTGTAATGTTTAAATTAGTTATAACATGCTTAATGAATTTATCCTGTCATTGTGTAGTACTCACACCCAGTAAAGTATAACCCACTAGCCTCATTATAACACACACCAGGTATATGCAATTATATCAAGTATTTCTGCCAGTAAATTTAGTATGAAAACTGGAATATTAGCTATTAGATATTAGATCATTTTTGCTATAAAGTTTTTTCTGTCTAGGCTAAGACTGATTATGCATGCTGATCTGATCTCACCTTAGATTTCCCATGATGATGACAGCGATTATGAGTGAGAAGAGAGAAAGCGAGTACCCGACTATGGTGGTTGTCCTCAGCACATAATGACGGGCCAGCTCATCATCCTGTAGTACACATGGGTGGACCTCCTTAGTCAGATAAAATGCTTGTGTATCAGTGTTTTAAATAATAGAGTTTCCAGGTTTGTACACTTGTCGAGCTGAATGTTTGTCACTGAAAAATCCATCATTGTGTGCTTGGATGGATACTGAAATGTGTGTCTGTGGCAAAGGGCAAAAGCAGACTCAAGCCCGGGTCTCTGGGGTACCAAACATGCGCTCTGACCCACAACGCTACAGAGCCAGGCTCCTTGGAATGGCAGTCAGAGCACATCCTCACCTGCAGTGAGGGCACTCCATCATGGTGTTGTATAAAAGGGATATTACACCAGCTGAAAATTGTAGAATCTGTGAAAAGCTGTAACAACATCTTCTCTGAGCATTTAGGGCCAGCATTGGTTGCCACCTGCAGTTAGGCTCGGGCCACCAATATTGCCTATGACACTATGTTGAATTTCATGTTCAAGTCAGTCTGACCAACCTGCCTATTCTCTCCTTCCTGGTCTGGAAAAATCCGGAAACTAATGAAAACCAAATGCTACGCATACTGTACATCATCGGAATAAGTGGTCTCATTGGTTGTAGCTCTGTCCAGTAGTACACAGAGGCATTTGAAAGACACTGGCTGATCCCGCCTCTGAGAACTTCTTTTCTATGGGAGGTTTGCCAGTCCAAGCTTCATCTACGAGCTTGGTGTGACAGCTAGGCAGACCTTTAGTGCTTTGTAGCCTGATTGAGTACCTCTGACTGGTAGAATTCAGGATCTTCACACTCTGACTTCTCCCTCCAGACCATGGTAGAGTTGTCTTCGGTACGCCATTTACCGTTTGGCAGACACTCTGTGTGCACTTTTCTTGAACCGTCTGCAAAAAGATGGTGAAAAAAATACTGTTACACAGACCATATAGCAGCATTTGAGAGCCACATATACTGTATGTAGAGAATGATTATTTAATAACATCAGGGAGTGCAAAAAGATTTTTTTATGCTTTACATTAGCTTTACATTAAGGTTTCAAGTGACCATGGTCGTAACTTATGGTTTGGATGGTAGAAACCATGTCCATACCCATTTTTTAAATGAGCTGAATTATTCCACACATCACAAAGGTAGTTTTCATATTGCCATGTTTGAGATGTTGACAAATTGCTGTGTCCCCACCAATGCTGAGACCAAACCTACACCATTTGTAAGTGACTAAATGTTGGCACTAAGTTGTCTTGTCACACTGACCTGAACTGATCCAGGGCAGGTATGAGGGACAGGGGACAGATACATTTCCAGGGAGTGAATGTGGCCAACAGACGAATTTGTCAAACGTCCCATTGCAAAAGATTCCTAGGAAGACGAAATTTACTATAATTCAGCTGTTATTACTGCACTTGAAGGTTGTATTCGTATGTATGTGTCTGTGCTCCTGGAATGCAGACTTTGGAGTATTGTCTGTTTCACTGTGGTTGGGAAATTGAAATAACTCAGACCACTCACCAGTTTGTGTGGGAATTTGAGTCGATAATGACTCATTACATTTTTTCCAATACTCAGTACGCAAGTTTATGAGAGTATCTAAAGCAGACCCCATCACCTATGAAAGATGAAATAAGATAAGTCACGAGCACATGACCTGTAAATAGGACTTAAACATTTTATTCCTGATGCAATACATGATCATCTTCGAAAAATTTAGTTTTTTTTCTTAGTTCAGAGTATTGCATAAGATCTCAGATCTCAGGAGAAAAAAAACAACCATCAGGCTTTAAAAAAGGTGAGCAAGAGTAAGTGTAGGAAATGGCTACTGATACAAAAGGAGCACGCTGCACCCGTAATGAAAATGAATACATCAGCAAACATGCCTCTGATGTGATCTAAAGAGTTCAGGAAACCAGCAGAGGCTCTGATGTGAAGTCAGTGCACAGGAAACCAGAGGCGGTTGTGTGTTTTTTATTTATAAATAAGGATGGAAAGGCTAGTCCTAATGTTTACAAGCAGGGTTCTCTAACGATCCAATGTCGTGACCATGAAAACTCAGTCACTTTGAACTTACATCAAGGCTTAACAGCACCTAAAGCCAACTGGTGGGGATACAATGGGTAACTGATGTCACAAACATTCACCTTATTACTGTAACCACTTTAATAACAAATAATAAAAAAGTAAGATGACTACTGTAGCACCAGTACTGTACTAAAGACTAAAACTATAGAGATGTGAGGACAGTTGAGGTAACCAGCCTGGCTCATGACAGCTTTGCCTACAGAGACTTTCCAGAAGGATTGTTGTAATTCAACTTTATTCTGCCTATTACTTACTTGACATCTCTTTAACCCCAACCCTTAACCAGGCACTGTAGTTAAAAGAACTTCAAGAGGCAGTTTATAAATAGTCTAGACATCCGTAGACAGTTGAAATCAACATAAATGCTCAACATTAGAGAAACTACAAAAATGTTGTTTGTCTGGTTCAGATGGGTCGCACTCCAGAGGTTTCAGGAAAAAAAAGTAATATTGTGATAAGAAAATTGCACATCTGCTTTTTGGTTGTTGAATGTTTCATTTCATTAGTGTTGATATCACAAGATGGCAGTACACTAAAAAAGACAAGAAAGTTTACTTCAAGTATCTGTTTTTCCAGCATCCTCCCAGTTAACAGTTGTTACTGTGTGGAATGGCTGATTGACCTATGAATCTGACAACATTTAACTATGGCCTTGTTTTTAATCTATCACACTGAGTCAATTTACACTTTACACACTGGACCATGAAGTGTTCAGAAGTGCCATCCTTGCTCAAGCAGCGTATGTGCTGCTTTGACATCTCGCTGTTTAGTGTTGTTTAACACAACAGTAAATCAAGGTCCCCATGGGTCTGTGTGGCTTTAAGCCCTGCTCACTGGTGTCCCTAGTCAATTAACACTGCGGATGGAATAACAGACCACTGCCTAACTTTTTTGATGCTTTTTGTCAAATTTAGCTGCATCCACTGCAAGTTATGTACTTGTTAACATTAGATATTATATCTAGCCTATATCTGAATCATTATGTTATCATTGGTTATCTGACATTGTTTTGAGTTTGGATGACAGATTCTGTCATTGTGATAGAATGTGGCACAAGGCTTTTAGGAAAGCTCACTTTTGCTAGCTGTTATGATTGGCGGAACAGCCATTCTCCATTTCAAGCTATGACAGTAGCTAGATAAATATTGAGGAGATGTCTTCATAAATGTCCATTTTGGACTGGGTTTTACCCAGGAAGCACTGCTGCAGAAATCACACAAATTACACCACTGTTTCCTGGAAACCACTGATTTATGTTAACATTCTGTCTCTAAAACCTTGCAGCACAACTTTTACACAAATCAAGAATGTCAGCATGTTGCTCATTTCATAGGGTTCTTGTATACATCCTGGCCCATAAAGAAGGTTGTTTTGTTTTTTATTAAGAAATGTGATCTTTACTGTTATAAAAATCCAGCAACACCGTACCTATGGCTGTACTCATATTGAATTTTTTTTTCTCCTTTTTGCGCAGTATAAATCAAGATGTGCAGCTGCTTTCTGTTATAGTGGATTAAGGAAAGGTGCACCTGCTGACCCTAGCCCTTATGCAACGTTACATTTAAAAACTCCATGGCAAAACTTGCTTAGTGTCTCTTGTAAACAAACAAGAGAGAAACCATTGGCGTGAACACTCCAATTATGGAAATGTTTTTCTGGGTTTTTTTTTTTGTTTTTTGTTTTTTTCCCCAGAAAAGAGGTGCAACCCTCCCACATCAAGATGAAAGCGGTGAGCCACTTACAGTGACAAAAGAAAAACAAACACCAGCAGACATTACTAATGAGCTCTGGCAAAACAAACACAAAATGCTGCAAAGGCAAATATGTGAACTTGGTGGCCACTGGCATGGTTTGACAACATAAACTTTCCATTGTAAATCACCATAGCTCTGTTCAAACACACACAATTCAAAAGTACCATTAACATGGAAAAACTGAATATTATCTGATCATACAGTAATAAGTCTTTGTACCAAAACAGGACTTTAAACAGGACGTCAAAGCAACCACCTCTCATCCACCATGTCTCTCATCAGTGAAAAATGAAGTGTTATGTGATGTGCTTCACATTTAACTTTTATAGTTGTAATTACAAAATTGATAAACTACAGACACATTTAATACTGGAAATGTAAAAATGAAAGAAGTTGTTTATATCATTAATAATGGAAGAAGTTGTATAACTCAGTCAAAAGCATTGCATGTCCTACATTTAATTCATTCTTAAGAAGTAAATCATTGTGAGGGTAAACATCCCATCTGTTGTGTCATTAAGGCTCCTCTATGTCTGAAGTGTTTCCTTTGTCATTAGTTTTTTGTTTGACCCATGGATTGATGTCAAAATCCAGCACAAAATACATCTACGGCTGTAGTTTTTGTAGCTGTAACTACCAGTACCATGATTAGTGAAACCAAAGATAACATGAACATAAAGAAACTTACTTGTATGTTGGTGCAAAGCAGAATCAGAAGAGATGATAGAGTGGTTCCTCTGCCTCCAAACATTCCTTTTTGCCAGGGCAACAAACCGGTGGCCATGGTTCACTGTTTACATGCACACAAGGCATAGAGAACCATGCGACTCCACTCTACATCCCTGGAACCACCTGCCCCTGTCGTGCCCACCGAAGTTTCCTTGGCAACCAAACGGAATGTGCTGACAAACATATGGTATGTTTAGGGAAGGATAAAAAAAGTTTGATGTTCACTTTGGAAGGAAAAATGCCCACCACCAACACTACAACTACAATATTTGTTCTCACACACACAAAAGAAACGAGTCGAAGATCAGTTCTGTTAGGCTTTGGTTACAGCGACAAGGGGTCCTTGACTCTGTCTGCTTCTAGCTCCTGCCCATCTACAGAAAGGGGGAACGCCTGTGTTGCTTCACTCTACTGACTGCTGCAGTCTGTGGCGCGTCCTCCTCCCCAGCCAATCAAGAGAAAGAGTGCAGGCCGGCATGCACGGTAACTTTGTGAGTGTACACGAAGTGGACATCAAAAGGACGAGCTCTCAGATCATAAAATGTATACCATAGTTCCCCACTACAAATCAGTTGACCGTTTTATGGTGGTAGTTTTTTTTGTTCCATATGGAATTCTTTTAAGTAGTAAATGCAAACAGCACGGTGTACTATTACAGTAATTTGATTTAAATGAGTAATAAAACAGTAACTAGCTGTATATTTAATGTATAATTAAAATGTTATATACAAATATAGGTCAAATACGGTAAAAAGGGTATGAACTTACAACTTAAAACGAACAAATAGATAAAATTCTATTAAGTCATCTCCCTGGAACAAAGGGGAGTATAACACTCGTGGTCGAGGGTGCTTTTATTTCCAAAGTAAGATGAAGAGAATCAAACTGCCAGCTCTGTGAGGAGGTAACTCAATTGCAGTGTATATTACTGCCCTGAGCAAGCTGTTCATCTCCTAGACCACCACAAATCCCACCCACCACCCAACCCCATCACACACACACACACACACACCATATTCCACCGCCTGCACACCCCACCCACCCCCCTGACTCCACCACAAACAGATACAGACACACACATACACACACACACAAACACACCCCACCCCCCTTCTTCCCAGTGACAGCCCTGAACTCTGGGTAAACTGAGCATGTGCATCATCAGTGACAGCATCGTGCTGACTACCATTACACCAACATCAAAGCAGCTTTTGGCCACTTTGCCCATTTCTGACCGGCAAGGTTGGCTCGTGTGTCTGTGAAGACTTTAGAGGCAGCTCTTGTAAGTTAGGAATGGTGCTGACATGACAACAACAGGAAGTTATGCGGGTTAGGGGCAGAGTGGTCAGTCAATTTTTTGAGCAAACAGTTGATGCTACAGTATGCCATTAGCTGTGCTGTTTGTTTGATCACATGAGTGCAGCATGTGGTAAAACAATTAGTGCTCACAGGCTTCACTGAACCATCTTGCTCAGCATCCTTCTGTGACCTTGGAATAAGGCATCACATCAACAGAGGCATCACTTTTACACATTACACCACATTTAGCAGACACTTAACATTAGGCATAACCTTAAGAGAAGCATCACTTTTACATTATATAACATTTAGCAGATACTTGACATTAGGAATAATGTGGGAAAAAAACTATTTCTGCAAGTTATCTAACAAAATAGCCCTCTGGATACCTTATCACATGGGACCAGTTGAAATGGGAAGTTGCAGATGGCTGAAAGAGTCTTTATTCACAACACCACTCAAATTCAACAGCTTGCCTACCTGCTAAGACTGTCGCACTGATGATATGGTTCCCCAAAAAGGTGTTCTGCAGGAGACCAGAAGAGCCGTCTTTGAGATCTAAAGAGGACCTGTCTCTTCCCTGCTATATATGCTTAATTCTAACCATTCTAGTCTGCAGATGTTTCCTGTTGCATGCTGCTGCTTGTGTGCTTATTCTGCTCAAGACCTATGTGTGGTCAGCGCACTGTCTGTTTTGTTCCAGTCAACATGCGCTTGAAACGTGATGTTCTTAACCGCACCTTGTCTCTTGCTCTAGTTACCCGATGTTGAACCATTTCACTCTTGGTCTGTCACCAGTGCATCTCATGTTTTTTTGGTCTGAGTATTTTGTCAATAGACTACATCTTCATCTTCTTTCCTTGCTTATCGCTTAAGTATCAGAACACCGCTGCTTCCTGTTAAATGTCATGACCTGTTAAGACCTCAGAAATATTCTTTAGCCTATCAAAATCTCTTTTGTCCTGTCTTGGTCATTACAGTAATAGGCTGTTTTACCAGTCTTATCTTTTACATTAGCAAGCCATTAGTAGATCTTTCAACCATCTTATCCTTTGCAAACCATTTCCACCACCATGACATCAAACCATTCTTCCACAATAACATTAAGAGAGTTATCACTTTCACATTACATCACATTTATCAGACACTTAACATTACTGTAGGCAAAACAAGAGATCAAGAGAAGCAGCACTTTTACTTCACATCAGGCTTAGCAGATATGTTCATCCAAAGTGACTCCCAGCTGAGAATAACCAAGCTACTGTAGTCATAGGAGACAAAAGGAAGTGTTAAAAGAGAAATCTGGTGTGAAATGAACTTGAAGTGCAACATGATAATGATTTTGATCGTTTGTTGGGAAGCAAAACTACCTTATGAAAGCATCATCTAAAAGCAGTCATCTTATGATGCAACAGATTAGCATAGTTTTGACCCCAACAAACGAGCGGGGTCTTCCACTATCGTCTTCCAATATACTCCAAGGGTTTTTTCACAACGGATTTGTCTTTTAAATACTAGCTCTGCTGAAAACAATAAGGGTAAGGAGTAAAAGTGGAGGAGTGCAAGGTACGATTAGGTTAGGAAGTCCGTGTTAGAGTACATGAAATTATAAGACTTTAGCATTTTATCCAAAGCAGATAAAAACTCATACACAATCTACACTCATACACACTATACACTATCTATTCAGTCATTAGCATGTATATTTTGAATTCCTTTGCATTTCTGCTACATTATGTGAACTTAACTCATGCATAACTTTAAGAAAACTTGCGCGTTTGTACAGAGCAAGTCGCTTTTTTTTTTACAAGCTACAGGAGGAAAACCTTGAATGGAGTCCAACCTAAATGTCAACCAGCAACCTGGAGCCAGCTTTATTAAACATTTACATCATTTTACATTTTAACTGTATCACATAGTATATTTATTATTATCATAATAAACAGTACACTCAGTTAGGTTATTTTACCGTGATTGGTTTGAGAATAGCAAGGGTATGATACTGAAATGGTAATTGTATTGACTAAACACACCAATAAGAGGGCTTTTGACTGACTGTTCATCTTTGTGATAGAATAAAGCGCATTGGTCCCGATGGTGAAAGTGGCGTCCTCTGTCCTCCTCTCCCATAAATCTTTGGGTTTGTGAAACATGAGATGCTGGGAATATATCTTGATAGCTTATTGTGGTTGACAGTAACCATATTAATGCATGAAGCAAATGATAATTTATATACAGATAAATCTGAAGCAAAAACATTCTTGACTGAAAGAGGTTCCCATGTGTGTTTGGCACTGTTTATGACCACTTCTTGGACATCAAGAGGAGTGACAGTAGCTGTTGGTGGGCAACCAAGCAGTAGACCTCCAAGGAAAACTTGGTTGCAGTTGTCTTCGGTATGATTTACTGTGTGTGTGTGTGTGTGTGTGTGTGTGTGTGTGTGTGTGTGTGTGTGCGTGTGTGTGTGTGTGTGTGTGTGTGTGTGTGTGAGAAAGAGAGAGAGAGTGTGTGTGCGCGCGCGTGTGCATTTTTGTTTGTATGTTTGTGTGTCTGTGCGCGTGCTCGCACATGTGTGTGTGTGTGTGTGTGTGGTTATGCATGTGTGTGTGTGTGTGTGTGTGTGTGTGTGGTTATGCATGTGTGTGTGTGTGTGTGTGTGTGTGGTTATGCATGTGTGTGTGTGTGTGCGTGGGTATGTGTGTCAGCTGGAGGGTTAGGAGGACAGGATGCTTCCAATCCCAAACATTTAAACTTAGCTAATAATAAGTGACAAGTATGTCAAAGAAAGGCAATTATGTCATATGATATGATGTGTGCTGTGTCACCACTGGTATGTCCTAAACTGACAAAAAAGAATTACAGGGATGTGAGACTTAGCTGCTTTCGAATAAACATGACACATGCATCTGCAGAAACACGTATGACCTACACATAGCATCACTTGGTCTTAGGTCACATAGCCATTTATTTGGGTTTATAAGGGTCAAGGCCCTCAGCCTAGCATAGCACTGTGTGTATACATTGAGAGAATACTTTTTGAAATGTTGAAATTTGTTTGTTTGTTTAGCATGTTTCCAACACTAGTATTTGTGCATCCCCCATTAACATTCTCCTCCAACCACACTATTTGATTACGCAAGAGCTGGACATCTAAACAAAATGGCTGAAAATCACTCTTTTACTGCCTTAAACAAATCTGAAGTGGACATCTGGAGATTTCCCATGATCTCTGTGGGGTCAAGAAGCACATCCCATGACAGCAACAGATACACATACCAAAGACAAGAGAGAGAGAGAGAGAGAGAGAGAGATACACATTCAAAAGACGAGAGAAAAAAAGAAACAGATATACACATACAAACAATGACAGACATGGGGGGGGGGGGGGGGGGTAGACAGACAAATAATGATGAAAAGAAATAATGAAAAAAATGATTTTTGAACTGCTTTCTTTTAATAGTAACAAAAGGAGTGATTGTTGTTGACATCTGGAATGCTGATGGAAACTCTATTATGTAATATATCTGTACAACCCAGTGCATCTTCAGTCATTAGTCTTTTATTTTAGATTGTGGTGTTACATGGGGAGACGGTTAACACAGAGAAGGGCAGAGACTCAATCCCTTACAATGAAAAATGATATCTTCATTACAGTACACAGTGCCCCTTTAAACCTGGGGAGGAGGACAGCCAGCAGACAGAGAGTGATGAAACCTGAAAATGAAGGAGAATGTCAGCATAGCTCTCGTGATGTGACTCACTGGCGTGGTCAGTGTTATTTTTAGTCAGGCAGTTGTGGAAGACAGCTATGTGCACTTAGGCATTCTGTGGTTGTGTGTGCTCTGCTGGACCTGTGTGTGCCTGATAGGGGCCTGCCTAACAGTTCAACCACTGGACATGATGGAGATAAATGGACACATTAGCACGCCTTACAGATTAGGGTACCCGACATGAAGGACTGATGAAATCCTGAAAGCAATTAGGTGGGCTTTTAAATGGCTCTATGTCCACAGGTCACAGTATGCTGTGTTTCTGTGCAAAATCATACATATCCCCTTCTAACTGTGTAATCGAATTTTAAAGACAATGTACAGTAAAAGGAATATGATTTTGGATTTATAATGACCATTATCTTAATATAGCAACCTCAATGATAAAATAGAAATGTATGTTTACATACAAATGCCCCAGGACCTTTACATAAATACCGTATATTTCAGATGTATTACTATAAACAAATGCAGTAAGAAACAAAATACTGAGAGTTATGTGTTGACACGGAGAATTACATTTAAATTATTCTAGAACTAAAAACAATGCATTATGAGCAATATTTGAAAGAACTTGCAATCTTGATAGATAGATAGATAGATAGATAGATAGATAGATAGATAGATAGATAGATAGATAGATAGATAGATAGATAGATAGATAGATAGATAGATAGATAGATAGATAGATAGATAGATAGATAGATAGATAGATTCATTGATTCATTGATTCATGGATTCATTGAACGGCTGGCTGATTGTTTGATTATTCTGTACTGTAAATCAGCAAATGTCAATGCATACTGTAAAGCAAATTATGGCAGGAAAACTGTTAAAGTAGCAGTAAAATACTGACAACTTTGACTATTGTTTAGGCAATATTGTATTGTACAATTTAATCAATATGTTTTACTGTGTGATCTTTTACAGTGTGGAATTAAAAACAAAAACTCTTGTTATGGAACTGAAACAATGAAAGGTTCAGATGACTCAGAGTTCACACGAAAAAAGTATTTTGTTCACACATTTACACTTACTTTTAATGAGCATCTGTTTCAAGCCTCCACTTTGGGTACCAAATGGAAGACGCCTCATAAATTGCCATTTCTCACTTAGGGAACAGAACCGTTGCGAGGCGATTATATACGTTCATAGACACTTCAATTTGTCAAGCACAAGAACCATGGTTAGCAACCAGGCCGCTGTTCTAGGAACAGAGCATGAGCTTACGCAAGATCCCATGCATTCGAGTGAAAGTTCACCGGCAGCCAACATAAATAGCCATAAATCCACGCCTCATGAACACATAGGAGCGACCATATTTACATCTCGTCGCAGAATTATTCACCTAGGACAGTTGTGCACCCATGTGTGTGTGTGTGTATGTGTGTATGTGTGTGTAAGAAAGAGCGACACGGCCGGTTTGCGCTTGGTAAACACACAAGTGTTTGGAGGTGAGCCCTGTTGGGCCAGCGCTGGAGGTGTTTATGGCAAGCAGTAAATGGGTTAGAGTGTGTTTTTGCGCACACGACAGGAGGTATCTGGGAAATTTAACGGTGCCTGTCGAACGGTGTAAACTGTTTGCTTCTTGTTACCGCTGAAAACCTGCATGTGTGTGTGTGTGTGTGTGTGTGTTTCGACCTCCCCCCAAGACCTTGATCTCTGACAGGCAAATGTGTCAGGAAAAACAACCTGAAAACATGATGATGATAACATCTACAGTACATTAAACCTGGAACCCTCTCATGGTGCCATGGTGTAGGTTTAGGTGGTAGACCTTCCCCTCTTTGATAAAATGCATTGCACTGGAAAGGCTTTGTCTACAAACACGACTTTTGGAATTTGTTTGTACTACCTTGAGAATTAGGGCAGCAAAGATATTCAAACCAGTTTAACAAAATAATCGGCCATCTTTGAGTTTTCAACAGTTTTTCAATGCAAACACACATGCACACACAAAATTCTTTCTCCCAGGGCAGAGGGAAAAAACAAGTGTGTGTTGTGTGATGGACACTAATGCTATAAGACCATAACAGTAATTGGAGCGTTCATCAGTTGCATGACCTCTTATGGTGTCTGTCTGCATAGCTTTATCACTGGAGAACAGTAGTGGTGGTGGGCATTGCACACACAAACACACACACATACACCCCCCCCCCCACCCCAAGAAGTGCACCAGCGTGCATGGGGTGATCTCGGACGGCTCAGGCGGGCCTGTTTACATTCCTCCTCCTCCTAAGCAGAGCGGCCATGAAGGGCCCCCTGGACGAGCGAGAGAGAGAGTGGGAGAGAGAGAGCAAATGAACGAGGGGGGAATGTCAAGACACAGCAGGAAAAACAAACATCACTCTGAACATCTCGTCCAGCCTCAGTCAACAGTGCGCGCAACGTCAACCCACACCTTGATCACAAACTCACACACACACACACACACACACACCTACATACATACACTCACTCACATTATGCACACACACACATGCGCGCACACACAGACACACAGACAGGCACACACACACACACACACACACACACACACACACACACACACACACACACACACACACACACACAGGCAGAAGTGTCCCATTCTTCTTTGGGGAAATATTGAACTGCTTATTGGCTGTCCACACCCCAAGATTCCTTCTGCTATTTTGATGATTATGTATTTGTTTCATTTTCCCACACAAACAGTATATGCCATTGACAAATATACCTTGATATGCCCTAATTCAATAAATGGATGCAAAATACTCAGGTCCAATTTTGTATCCAACCACATGTGCAGAACTCCAACCCGGTGATCCTAATGCGATGTGAGATTAATTCAAGTGAATGGTCCAATAAGGTTACAATGAGGATGGCTGTGGCCCCTTTATTGTCTGTGTCAGCCACATCGGCAGGCCATTTGAGCTGAATCATTTACCCTTGACACCCTCGTCACCCCTCCATAATCCCTTTAAGAGTCGACGTGCCCTTAAGATAAGACGCCCCACCACCATCTACTCCAACGCCACCACCACCACCTCCCTCAGGGTGAGGGTTGGAGCAGGCACTTTCACATTGCGTTTCTACAGCTTCCTGTTTTTGTTGACCCTCGGTTTGTCCTATCTGACGCTTCATATTCCACGTTCACCTCTTGCCGATTGCACAGATAATTTATATTATATTTTCGGGAAACCAAAGAGCTACAGCTCACAAAAGACAAAAAAACAACAGCACATTGAACACATTGATTTTTGTGGGGGGAAAAGAAAGGTCATTCCTAAGAGACAGTTTGACTCCCAGCCATGCTGTGCTTTTTGTGTTTTTCCCCTTTATGCCTGCTTTGGCCCCTATGGGTGGCGAAATATAATCTCTTCATAGATGTATGGGAAAGCGATCAGGCTTAAGTTATGACCAAAGTCTGGAATTTGGGTACCAAGCCCTTAATGGAGTCCTTATTTGTACTCGCTCAGATTAGTACCTTAAATGGGTCGGATTGCACAGACACGTATGCATGCACAAATACATTTCTCGGCCCTCAACCTGTTCCAAGATAGGCCACATATCAAATAGAAGTGGTGACTCTGTGTTTACATCACACAGCAAAGACCTGAAATGTATAGGATACAATCATGCAATGTAAGCAAAACATGAAATAACTAAAATAGAGGAGGAAAGCTTGTGTGATAACCAAATAGTACTTTGTGTTCTTAATACACCAAGCAAAAATGATCTGCAGGTATTAATACAGATCGTAATATTAGGTCTAGTAATAAAAGATTGATTTGATATACATTATGCACCTGCAGCTGTCATTGGTAGAGGACAGATAAGTGTCGGTGTTACAATAGATCTATCTAGTTAGGTACAGTGGTACAGTACAACCTGTGAAACAATATGTAATATAATGTACAGGTGTTGTACTAGCCTAATATATTTTTGTCACAAAAACACATTATGTAAGTACAACATTAACACATGATATTACATATTGTTTGGTGTTGCAGTCAGTGTGTGTGTTTGGCAGCCTGGAGACCTGGGTTCGAGGCCAGGTGGGGTGACTTCTCTCCCCCTTCACCTCATCGTTACACAGGCTGTACCACCGTAACTAATTAGATAGATGCACTGTAACACTAACACCGTAAAATAAAGTGTTAGCATGAATACAAAGTAGTGCATGTTTCGTTGCCGATTCTCTGAGGGTCGTTAAGGAAATGATTCTTGGGCAGAGAGTTTTTGGCCAATAGCTGCAAATTCTTTTAGAGATTTAATCGTTTTTGGTTTGATTCCCTTGTTTACATGTCCCGGCTGTTTACGGCAAAGAGATGTATGAAGACATGTTGTTTGGTCCATTATCTTGCTCTTCTTGTACTTAGAAACAAACTGACCTCAGTGACCTCATCAACACATATACAACACCTCAGAATCACAATGATTTAGGTCATATCTGTATACATGCTGGACCGAGGGGTACATTTAGCCTCTTTTTAGGAAGTCTCAGGCAGCAAATGCAATCTGTTACAATTCTTATTTTTCTCTTATTGTCAATAGCACAAAATGGGTTTATTTTATTAACAGCACAGTGCAGCATAGTGAATGGCAGACATGACTGTGACATGGCTGCAGCACTATGGATGGCACAACATAATGTATTCTGAATGTGAAAATAACACGAGAATATAATTTAAAAGTTAGTAAGAGTTTGTAAGAGCCAAGTATCTGTACCTCAGAGAAACCACCTCTTATGCTTGCCGTGTTTGAGACATCATCTTCCCTTCAAACAGAATTTCTTCCACATTACATACGGTATATATATTAGGTCTGGTCTGGAGATCTGGTGCTATTCCTATTAGGCAGTCTTAAGCCCTGTGGATTTCAGACCCACATCCTTCTATTTCTTTCCCCCTTGATAACCATCGGAACATTAATAGTGTAAATGCTGGAGGAATTTGTCTGTTGCTTTGCCCGTTTCTCTGACAGTTTTGTATACAGGGGCAGACACACAGAGACGATTTGGCAAAACTTCCCACTCAAGAATGAGGTGGGATGCTGTCTTTCATCACTTGTTGCTTTTTCTGTAAAAGCAGAAATGTTCTGGCTTAAATAAATAAAATACTAACATAATGTATCAGATACAGCTAATTACTGCTGACCCACAATCCTTTTTTTCAGAAAGATAATGAGATAACTCTGTTGGTCTTGCAGGAAACAGTGCGCTCATTTAATGGCAAACTAATTATTTAAGTCCTCACAAGCTCATTCAATGCAAAGCAAAACTGTCTGCTGTGTAAGACAGCAAGCAACATGTTCAGTAGCGTGACTGCTTATAAGAGTGTGAGGGGCAGCCCAAAGTCAGCCATCTTAAATCTCATCCCTGACCTCAAGTTTCTCCTGAAACAAACCAGAGGCGCACGGAGACTCAGGCAGCGGCACAGCCAATCACACACCCTTTTCCTCAGATGTATACAAAAATCCTTCTTAATGCAGGGCTTGGGGAGCAGCTAGGGAGAACATGCCATGATTTAGTTATATATATACTGTATATATCCCCAAAGCCCTATTGTCTTGTAGAGGCTGTTCTGGATGCAGGCTATTGTGAGGAAAGATGTTGCCGTTGTTCTGAGAATGTAGGACAGGATACACCATTCAATCTCATTTTGCAACACTTAATATGGATATTAGCTACAATTGTGCGTTGTAATGCTGTTTATATTGTGCGTTATTGTGCAGGTAAAATGCAATGTTTACATTTCTGAGAACATTTATACTGCTAGTGTGGGAACGGTGATGACGCATTATCAAATTCAAGGGAGGTGTGGTGCTGCTACCGTTTCCTAGTACAAATGTATTACCTCATGCTTCTCTCTAAGCAACACAGCTGAGTCCTCAGACTGAACAGAACATTCCACTTTTTTCAGACCGTAAGACCTTCTGGCACAGATGACGTTGTACTATACATGGCAGGGATAAAATATGTACACCAATTTAATCATCATTGCTGAGATATATTATATTATTATATTTATATTACTGTTTGTTTATAGCACTAAAGACAGGCACCAGGGAAATGCTATTTTAGTACATTGTATTACTTGAAATATGGTATATTGTCAAATACTCTTTAGTCTTGGGTATTGAGTCCTAAGATGTAGCATTCAACATCATCATTCAATGTACTTAACAATCGACGAACAGTACTTTAAGTGTCCATTTTTTTAATGGTGCATGTAAATAAACTTTGTATATGCATAATGCGGCCTCCTTTTCCTGTTTTCAACATTTTTTTTTTATTAGGCCATCTGTAAAGGGTTACGAGAGAAGATGGACAACACAACACACATCCTGCATATTTCCAGAGGCGTCTTGTCATGTAGTCTCTAACTTAAACACTGTAAATTCTTTGTCCTGCTCTTGGGACTTTTCCAGAAGAAAGTCGGCGGAGTGTGTGTTCCCTTCTCCCTACCACATTTGGCTACATGTCTGTGTGTGTGTGTGTGTGTGTGTGTGTGTGTGTGTGTGTGTGTGTGTGTGTGTGTGTGTGTGTGTGTGTGTGTGTGAGTGTGTGTGTGAGAGTGTGTGTGTGTGTGTGTGTGTGTGTGTGTGTGTGTGCGTGTGCGTGTGTGTGTGTGTCTCTGTGTTGTCTACAGCTCGAGGATGGATAGGGCTTTCCATAATCCATAACCCGCTGGAAACTCCACCACATTCTGAACACCCTCCACTAGAAGCATTGAAGTAAATGTTTTAGAGCTTTTTTTTTTTGCTCTTCATTCAGGCGCAGTTGTCAGTAAAATCCTGACCCTGGAAATGTAGCTTCTGGTGACTCTCCAGTGAGATGTATTGTAAGGACAGTGGGTTTGGAACGAGGCACTCAAAGTTGCCATATGAATAAATGAATGTGAAGAGAGTGTGTAGGAAATTGTGTGTGTGTGTGTGTGTGTGTGTGTGAGAGAGAGAGAGAGAGAGAGAGAGAGAGAGAGAGAGAGAGAGAGAGAGAGATGGAAAGTGGTGTCTGACAATGCACAGCATGACTACAAACAGCGATGAATTTCCAACTTTCCAGTTGCTAGGTTCATTTGTCACCCAACAGGCATACCTGAGGAATTGTTATGACTTACAAAAGCCTAAAAGCTTTCAAATGCCTTAGTCATAATTTGGTAAATGAAAAGGCCGACAGGGCAGGACATTGAGAATTTTTTTATATGAACCAACAGTCCCTCGCCAATAATGCTCTTTGATTAATGCCATTGTGTTATAATACCACCACCTAGTGGTTAGTAAACGTTATTAATTCTAAATGGTAAACAATGATTATCATTGGAGCTTTAGAGTTTTTTTCCCTGCTTTCTGTTCTGAAATTCCATGTTTCTTTTAAAAATTAATGATAATTTGTGTGCAAATTGATAAACTAATAAATAAATCTAGCACATCTATGTGTATAACTAATACATTTAGGGGCTAGAATGCTCAAGACAAATGTTAGTTTTACTGTAAAAAAGTAAAAAGACTAGGACAATAAAATCAGAAACAGAGTTGAGAAATCAAAAAAGACAGAGTAGACAAATAAATGATTTACTGCAAAATAAGAATGAAGATTTTGTATACAAAACTACACAATCTAAAACACAGGATATCACATGTACACAAGAGGGCAGTATAGGATAAGAACCTTGCTGTTTTTTCATCTGAACATTGACGGGGGTGGTGGGGGTAGAGAAATAATAATAACAAGAATCACAAAGTATTTTATTTGAACCTCCTTTAACTTTTTTACTCAACATTTTGCCAAAGCTTCCACATTTATTTATAATGTCACATCTGTTAATTAGCACATATTTATATTTATTGCTGTTAATTATTATTAATATTTTTTACCTTTAAATTAATATTTGAATTTATATGTTTGACTTTGACAACACTACACCATTCAAAGATTACACTATAAAATGCTATTAACCCTCAAATATTTACTGCGGCGACTTAAGCCTATAAACCTGGCATCATAAAGTCTTACGATTTAGGTGCAAACTCTTTGCCTCAAATTAGTTAAGTTAAAATAACTACTCTATTTCAAGTTATGTTTACTGTCTATGTCTATGTTTCCTGTCTAATGTCTATACATAACTTGAAATAGAGTAGTTAAGCCTACATTTACTTATCTTATTTGAGGCAACTAGCTTCCACAATTTTTTCTAGTAAGCCGAACTATCTTTTATACAGCCGTGCCCACAAGAGCACCCACAGCAGGTGATGGAGGCCCATGGAGTGCTATAGGTCAGGCCACTAATGTGACATCCATCCACTCTCACAGCCCCAGTCAGTGGGCTTGAACCCAGGTAACCTCTCTCTGCTGCTCAACCTTTCCTCAGAATAGCTCTCAGGTGACACCACAGGCAGGTGTAGCAGGTGTGCCATTCATTCAAGGACTCAGAGAGTTTGTGTCTATTCTGCCCTAAAAAAAACAAAGTGTGATACCTACATGAACACAGAAACTGAGATAAATGCCTTTGGCATGGTCATACTGCCCACTCTAACATGTACATATAATAGTGGTGATGCTTTTATGTACTTTCTTAATAGCAATAAGCAAAAGCAAAATTCAGTCACAAGACAAATGAGGTGTTATAAAGTCAATTTCCAGTCTAAACTCAGTTTCACAAAATATGTAGTTACTGCCTTTTGGCTTTGTAGGACATTGTTGACCACACTCTTCCAGGCAGAGGCGGACATCCATCTGGGGTAAGAAAGTAAACGTCCTGCCCATATAATTTGTTTCAGCCAATTCACTGAATTACCTGATGTTAATTAGCAGAACTCTTTAGCAGTGTAGATGAGAGGCTAATTAGTGAAATCACCTGTGTTAAGAGACCAGGCAGAAGCAATATGGCAGGACTTTTACTTTCTCAAGCCAATTTGTCCACTTCTGTTTTCAAGTGACCACAAAAGCTGGGTGATCTGGGACAGGCATGAACGGTCTCAAAGGTCAAAGGTCAAAAGCTACTGCTTAAACAATAGAACAGCCTATTATAC
>CM050210.1:24903719-25083719 GCA_027475355.1 Coilia nasus | reverse complement strand
TTGAAAAGCAATCTGCTCTCTCAGTCCACAGCGTAATGACTGACATATGTCCATTTGCCATTTGTCAGCGACGGTGCCCCCCCCCCCCATCCCCTTTGTGTGCTGATCTGGTAACCATGGTTTCCATTTTCCTGGTTTACAGCAGACACAAAGTGGAGTGGAGAGGAAATTTCCAGGAAAGATCATTGAGAACATTTTAAAACTCTGAGCCACTCTTGACTATACAGCATCTTATTGTATTTCTTAAGCACTTTGGTTTGATCTCTGAAGGTCAAGGAAAGATTTGAAAAAAATATTCATTGGCACTTAAAAATAGATAGCCACCATGCTCTCTCAGCCACTGCTAAGGGAATCTGATTGCACCTACACAAAACTATGTAAAAGTAGTGTAATCATGCAAAGCCAGCGTTGTTCACGTGGATCATGGTCTACAGCTATTGTGGCTGCCGCAAGGAATCTCGGACTGGCATTATGATGAATGCTCTTATAAAGGATGGTTCACTATGAAAGAAAAAACTGAAGCATTTTATTTGCCATCTTAAGTATCAGCACTTACCATGTCTGCCAACGTGCCTTTTGTGCTATTTTATTGTTAGGAACCTCCCAAAGCAAAAAGAGTGTTACCATAGTCATTCATTTTTCCATTCTCAATGTATTCTGTTCTCTCTATTCTTTTATCAAATGAAGGGAAAAAGGGCGGTTGGAAAGGGAAGGACAAATGTCAAAACCACATTTTTTTTTCCCCCATCATCATCCTTGAGGTTTATCAAAACATCCAAAAACCAATCCCATTACATAATTATAGTGTTATTACACTGTATTGCTACGATTGAATTTGTTTCATTGTGGCGTACTGTTGATACCATAATACTTACTGTCTATAATTTATACATCAGACTTTGTCATTTTCATATATGTACACAAAAAATAAAGGTGCTTGGCTTGGCTTTGTTGCAGTGTATAGTTTCTGATTTAGGAGGTATCTGTCAAAGCAATACTACCCTTAAAGGACACTATCTACTATCTAATAATGCCTTTTTATGCACTCTTCTGTGAATCTCAATCTAGAATTGACCTTAAAGTTAATGTTATTTCAGCTTAAAATGTGAGGGAATGGTTGTCAACAAGAAATTCAAGTGAGATAAAAATTCAGCTTTCGTTTGGGCCTTTGTGAGAGCTCTCAAGGCTCAGCACAGTCACGATGTAATCGTCTCCTCTCCATCTCCACCCCCACCAAACTCCCCTCAACTCTAACACCCCACGCTCTGTCTGTCTCTCTTTCTATCTCTCCTTCTCTCTCTCTTCACTCTGACACCCCCACCCCTCTCCATCTCAGTCAACCCCCCTTCCCCTCTGCCACGACTCTAACACCCCCATCCCCGCCCCCACCCACCCCCTCTCCATCCATCTATCCAGGAGGAGTAAATGATATTGATTTTCCCTCCACTTGAGGTGGCACCTTGTAAGCCTCCCCGCCACTATTAGCTCCGTCTTAAATAATGCCTCCCACCACCCCACCACCACCCCCACCTCGTGCTGGCCTGCATGCTCTCCCACACACTCGTGAAAGTGCTGTCTTCATTTCCACACTGGGGGTCATTTGTGTTATTTCGATCGCAATGGCAACCCACCGCTGCTGCACCGTGCTGTCCACTACCCTTGTCCATTCTTTTTCAGCACCAGCACCAGCTCACATGAGTGGCAGGACATATGAGTATAATGCCCTATGAAGCCAAAAGGTAGTACCAACACATTTTGTCAAAGCTGAGTTTAGACTGGACCTTATAACACCTCTTTTGTCTTGTAACTAAATCTCCATCTTCATCACCATTATTATACCAACAACATATTTGCCTGTGCATTATGACAATTTCTTTTTCATTTCCATTTCAGTATTTTCTCTGTTCTAATGTTTACTTAGTTACTGCACTTTGCCTTTGTGGGGCAGTATAGATGACAAACTCACAGCAATGGATGACACAGAAGCCCCGGATGATTTTTTTTAAAGAGCGAATTTTAGCAGTCATAGAAAATGAGGTGTTCCTCCGTGGCAACCACTGCTGTCTGCTAACTGTGTTCTCTTTCCAGCAGCAGCTACATCAATGGCCTCAGATCAGTGCCACGACCCATAAGTATAGCGCTGACCTCCACCGCTCATGGGCTTGTGATGAAAAGGGGCCGAGTGCCGGGGGCGGTGCTGTGTGTCAGTGGCCTCTCTTAGGTCTGAAGTGTACGTGAGAAAGACCCTATTTCCATCTATTGCATCAGTGAGAACAGCATCAGGAGGATGGAGATGATTTTCTGTGAAAAATTCTCTCTTTTTTCTGTCTTTCCCCCTATTTGCTTCTTCTTCTTCTTCTTCTTCTTCTTCTTCTTCTTCTTCTTCTTCTTCTTCTTCTTCTTCTTTAAGTCGACACACTCAGCCAAAGGGCTCGTGTACCCAAAGGGACTGATGATCTGGTTGGATCACCGGCTTAATGGTGAAGCCAGAATGTTTTTTCAGAATCCTTGAGGTTAGTCCATGAATTACATCATAAATCATTGTTTGTGTACATTTAAAAATCAAAGCATAGCATTAAATGCATTACCTATTGACACATTGTATACTGGATCACTATTCTACAATTTTTCCTTGCATTTTTGAAACCAGTAACACAGCAAAGACTGATTTAAGCTGTAACTCCTGACATCCTTCAGTTACCTCTTTGATGTAAAACAGGACCAGGCAAAGCACACAGCATTAGCAAATTGAAATCCCTTTTTTGCATAAAATAAAAAAAACCTTTAGAAGGATTATTGGATATATTTTGTTCCAGCTGAGTTGTCATCTTGTCTTGACAAATGTAATTCTTTTCCACCAAGGCAGTTCCACTGCCTGTTCTAGGCTGGTTAGATTTCTCACACAAATACGCCTGGCTCTGGCACTTGAAAACAGATTCCAACTCAGAACCAACTTAATGCTGATCCAGAAACAAGATGATGTCAGGTGCTAGTGGCGGGGTTATCGTGACGTGCCCAACAATTGAATTAAAACAGCATAGCTATGTGGAGGAAATAACTTATCTACTTAGTCTGTGGTCCTCCACAGAAACACAAAAAGCCACTGTGAAAACTATTGGGTTCCTTCATGTGCTACAAGGGGCTTAATGACCTGAATCTAATCAGAGTAAAAAGGCAACACACAACATATACCTTCATGTAGTTATACAGTAAATACCTAACACTAATCCTGACCCTAAACCTTAACCGAACCCTATGGAACAGTATAAGTACATAATGTGACATTTTGTGACATACTTTGTTACATTGTATTTGTAATGATGTAATTACATTGTAACAGAAACCATAAAATAAACTGTAACCAAACAGAAATTAAACAACAGACTTATATGACAAAGACAAGGCAGTAAGTGCACCCAGCTAAACACATTTATAAAACTTTTAATAAGCAGGAAACATTTGTTACATTGAACGTGATGCAATGGAATGCTAATGCTGAGGGATGTAACTGAAATAAAAAGGGAGTGCGTTCCCAAAGCTATGTGGCCTGCATTATATGAAAACAGACAAAGGGAAGAAGTGAATATGGGAATATGACAGGAGCTCAGCACATCCCAAGCCCCCTTCATGTGATTCCCATCGGAATGTGATGTGATGATGGTTGGGAGCAGGGGGGAAAAACACTCCCAGCAAGGCAGCAAGGCGTCGTTGTGTGTGTATGCACTGGAAGTCAACACTCTCTTACATTCACACCTCCGCACAGCAACAGAACCACCAGTTGGGTATTTTCCTCTGAGGTACTGCACGAACAGGAGGGAACAACAGCATGCCAGCAACATTTCGGTTTTGGACATTCATTTGCCGAGACATCTCCCCTTTGGGGGAGGGGAAGGGGGATTGATCCTGTGGTATAAGATATCATTTGAGAGCTGGTGTGAGCCTCCACTGAACGCCATAGCAACAGCCTTGGGAATGGGAGCATATTTTTCTTGCAAGAAATTGGCAACGGCAGAAAATGAGAAAGATATCGATTTATGTTTTACCACCCGGATCAAGGACACAAAATCTGGAGGGAGGGAAAGAAGAGAGGAAGATAAATAAATATACCACAGTTTGCCGACTTGGGTGAATATATTTTGTTAACCCTCCCCGCCACAAGCTTGTAATAAATAAAGAAATGCCTCTAATGGGGTCTGACACCCCCTCTTTAAATGCCCTCGAGGTGTTTTGATCAAATTCCAGTTTCTGTGAAGTCTGTAGGCCTTCTTTAGACCAAACTGCAGAAGACAGATCTGGTTCAGTGAATTTCTAGCCACACTCTGTCTGCACACTGTCCATCACAAAAAGCCATTCCCTTCAGCCTTTAACCATAGTTTGAAAGCTCTGATGTATAACCTCTAATCAAATTTGAGGCTTTGAGGGCTTTTAAAAAACATACCCATCGATTCAGAGCACAGCGCATAAACAACTCTCAAGAAACATTCATTTATTTATGAAAGCATTTATTTCTTTATTTCTTTTCCCCTGCATTTATGCCACTGAACTAAAGGCAACATTCTAGCAACATCTCTGAAACAAGAGAGCAATGAAACATGGTACAGGTGGCTCTGTCTAAGCAACAGTAAGGCATCTGTGATAAACTCAAGGACGTGGAAGCAAAAGATTCTGCGTAGCCTTACAGTCAGTCATTGTGCTGCTTGAATGCACAAGCTGCTGCCACCAGTATGGTGACCTTCAGTAACGACTCCAATGAGGGTCTGAAGCAGGAGAGGTATGAGCATGCTCTGTTGCTTTCATTCCTCTGATTGCTATCGTCATGTCCTTTTTGTTTGCAAGGCCTTGGTGACGACGTGTCCTTCTTCCCGCCTGCTGTTTGCCCGCCTCACAACAAGTGACTATCGGATGGGGTTGATGAGGTCACGGTCTGTGGCTGTGCATTATCGCTTTTGGCTCACCTTCAGTATCCTGTCACTGTGCGCACTGTCTGCTTCTAGGATGCTGCTGTGGTTTTACGACACCCACAGAGCCTTCAAAGACAGAGAGAGGAGCCAAAAGTGAAAAGAGATAGAGAAAGGGTGAAGAAAAGGAGCCAGATGAGAAGGAGATTAAAGGGGGAGGCACAGGCCACCAAGTCTAGGGGTGTGCCATCCCTAAACCCACACAGAGTCTGAAAGAAGGAGCGAGAGAGAAAGTAAGTCAGACAGAAAAGATAGAGAGAGAGAGAAAGAGAGAGAAAATTTGATGGAGGGAAGAATAGCAAGGGTTCCTTTAAGATGCTGGGAGATGATTCTCTTTGTGTTGAGATTTACACTTTTTTTTCTTTTGACAATTTCTTAAACCCGGTGTTTTTTCTTTTTTCTTTGAGCCTGCACATGCCCTGAGGGCTTCCCTTTAAAGCATTCCTCCGCTCTAGATTCCCAACAAAGAATAAAAAGTCTTCACAGCTCGCCCTGTACGTAGTTTAATATTTTAAGACTTTCCAACAAAAATAAAAAAGTCAAATATTTACTGAAAGACTGTGTCTAAAACATAAAAGAAACATGTATCTTCCACATTCTCCATTTTGACCTGGAATGCTCTTACATTTAGGTTTACTAGTGTTCCATTTTCACATGCCGGGAAAAAGGGACAAAACTATGCAGACCTGTCTGTATTTATGTGGATGTGTGAGTGTGAGTGTGTGTGTATGCTGCATGTCTGTGTGCATGCTCGTGGAAACACCTTCTGTAGTGCACACAAAAAAGACAAGTACAAAAACACACAAGCACATCTGAGAGAAATGGCAACAAACTCCCTCAAAAGCAAACAGCAGCGTCCCCAGTGGCGGTTCTACATTGAATTACTCCCTGGGCGAGACCCCCTCCGAGCGCCCCCCCCCCCCCCCTCCCAAGGGTGAAAAAACATAAACAACATTTTGCGAAAAGAAGAGGTGTGGTCTGGCGCAAAGCACGCCAGATGCTATTATAAGGACGTAAAAATGAAATCCGCCAGTGACCAACAAAACCCTGGTCTGTCGTCAGTTGCGCATTGCTGAAAAGCTATTTTATGGGCGCACAACGCTTTGGGATATAACGAGAGGGATCCCCCTCTTGATGAGTCGCTGTTAGGGGACGATAGCTATCCACTAAAGGCATGGTTATTAACACATACATCATCCCAACAACAGGGCTTAAAACGTCTTCAAGCTCCAAAAAGATGTCCAATTGCATACGACTATGAATCTGATTATTTACTAAGTGCAACGACATAAACTCGAATTCTATGCTTAGTGCACGTTCAGTTATGACTGGTTAACTATGCTAAACTATAGTTAAACTATGCAAACGAGTTGCAGAAAAATGTAAATGTTGAAACTACCATACTAACATTTTATTAGCTAACTACAGGGCTCAACGTTTACCCAAATTATGGAAACAAATAATACCTGAACTTGTAACAGTTTTGTTGCAAAGCCAAATGGCGAAATTAGATATTGTGTTTGTTTAGGCTAAGACGGAATTATTGTTAAGTATAGCAAGCATCATAGCTAGAAGGCTAACAAACGTAAGAGTTATACCATGACTAACAGTAGCCTTTCATTCATGGCATGGATAACGTAATCATGCAGAGAGAACATAGTTGCATACCTTTATCTTTTGCTCGTTTCTCCTCTTCTTCTTTTCGTTTTTTTCTAAATTGGGCACCTGACGGCTTTGACCTTTTTCTGTCCATCTTCTTCTGTTTGTCACTCGACAGTCAAAATATTTCCCATCCCCCAACACTGTCACTGACGACCAGGAGGTAAGACTAAACCAATTCACCTTGGTGACCACATAATCGTCTTGTATCACCATTTTTATTAGTCCTTTCACACATTAAAAAAAAACGTGCAGGAATTATAAACCTGTATTTAAATTATTATGAATGAAATGTGTGTTATTGGGAAGAAACTTGATGTGTGACTGACTTCAGCCCACTAATTGCATTACAGTATTGCCCTATAAGTGGATGCCCCGTCCCCCCCTTGTGTGTTGCATTTGAGAGAACCAGAGGTGAACTGTCCCCCGCGCCCCCTCCCCTCTCCCCTTGTTTCCACACACAGCTTCAGAGCTGCAGCCGCAGAGGGCCTT
Source organism: Coilia nasus (assembly GCA_027475355.1). NCBI lineage: Eukaryota > Metazoa > Chordata > Actinopteri > Clupeiformes > Engraulidae > Coilia > Coilia nasus. The sequence goes on along the minus strand of CM050210.1, from coordinate 25,076,610 downwards.
CTCAGCAGGGGCGCCTGCAGCCAGGGGGGGCGCCAATTTGCCAATTTCCTACACAGTGATATGATAGATAATAAAAAAAAATTTTTTGATGATATATTTTTTTTCAAGGGCTCGTGAGGCCAACGGAACGGCGCCCCTTCACGAAATTGCGCCCTGGGCGACCGCCCCCCCCGCCCCCCCCCAAGAACCGCTACTGAGCGTCCCCAGTGTCACTGTGTGTGGGTGATAGAGAGACAGAGATAGAGATAGAGAGACAGAGAGATAGAGATAGAAAGAGAAAGAGAGAGAAAGAGAACGACAAAGGGATCGTTAGAGCTCCCAAATGAAGTCACACAAAACCCACTTACGAAACTTTGCTACGGGGGCAGCATGTGTCAACCTTGACACTCACTTCAAGTGCGTTTGTAGCTCAGCTTATGATTGACTTTTCAATGGGGGCAAACTAAACGGAAGGTGATGTTTAATGAGGTGACAGACAATAATAGCTGTTTGCCCACCGCAGGCCGTTCACCTTTGTGTCATTTTTTAATTTGCTTATTGATCTACCTACTTGCATTGCCTCTAAGTCCTGAGTCACACCTCATTTATTGATCAGATGAAAGAGTAATCTTTTGAAAAAATATTACAACTCCTTGTGTCATAGAGGAGTAAATTAGATGCCTTTATGGCTTTTATGGTTGGTCTGTCTGTGTCTGTGTGTGTTTGTTGGTTGGTGTGTTTTCTTCATATCTTATCTGTGCAGACACAGTGGCGAGGTCTCCTGTTTTGCAAATGTTAGACGCAATCTATATAATGTTTGTCATTGTCAATACCTGTCTGATCCCGTCTGAGGATACAGACCATGCTTCATTTTTTTTTTTTTTTAAGTTTCTGTCTACTCTAAATTTTCTCAGACACAGACAAGTGTCACTGAATAGCTTAAAGATGCTCCATCCCATTCTGGTGATGCCAGGGAGCATATGTCATAAACTGTTCAAAAGAAGCTTGACAATGCTATGAGATATCACACAGAATTATCATTTTTTTCCCCCACCAGACTTTCACATTAAGTTGGTGAGTCATGTACTGTAGCAGCCATTGGCCTCCATCACTACCACTGAACGGATGTGCGGTTAATTATTCAGAAGACAAGGGGCTTCCTTGTCAGTGATGTCGTTGGTGTTGTGTCGGTGGCGCAGACAACAATATGTTCTTTTGCCATTTTAAGTCAATTAGAATTCTGCCGTAAAAGTCAGCTGTCGCCCTTGGCAGGGGCTCTGATGCAAATTAGGCCACTGATTCCATGCTGACATCACACAACTACCTGAGGAGGTATCTTTTACTGACTTTGCTGTAACACACGCCCCCCATCTCTCTGTCTCTCCTACACACACACACACACACACACACACACATACACGCACACACACACTCACACTTACACACATATATGCAGCACACTCACACCCACACATGCACACAACACACACACACACACACTCATACACAAATACAGACAGATACACACACACACACACACACAAACACACACACAGATGCACACACACACACACACACACATCAGACCCCCCCCCCCCCCACCCCCCCACCCCCCCCCCCCCCCCCCCCCCACCCAGTGTAGGTGACATTTAAAAGTTCATTGTAATTCAACAAAGGACGAGTCAGAGAGGCAGACTCCAGAGGTGCTTCAGGTTGGATTAAGGACTGAGGAAAGTGGAGCAATGCTCTGGCGTGTAAGGCACTTCCTGTGATTTATTTATGTACTTGTCATTCAGCGTGTACAGCGTCTGCTGTCTGGGCCAACTGCTGCATCTGAATGAGGGTGGTGGTGGTAGCAGGTGAATGTGTGTGTGGGTATGTGTGTGTGTGCGATTGTGTATAAGTACTGTGTGTGTGTGTGTGTGTGCGATTGTGTATAAGTACTGTGTGTGTGTGTGTGTGTGGTTGAATTTGTGTGTGTGTGTCTGTGTGCATGGGTGAGTGTGTGTGTGTGTGTGTGTGTGTGTGTGTGTGTGTGTGTGTGTGTGTGTGTGTGTGTGGTGTGTGTGTGTGTGTGTGTGTGTGTGTGTGTGTGTGTGTGCGCGTGCGTGTGGAGTATTTGGGAACACATTGAATTTGCAACAGCCACTAAATAACTAGTGGACAGTCTGGATAAAAAAACAACCCTACAGAAAAAGCTGTATTTAATCCATGGTGTGCAATTTAGGCTTAAGGTAAAATCTATACCACATACAAGACATACAGTGTTTTTTTGTGTTCGTTGACTGCAGCTACGAGCTTACTCACAGCCAATAAATAAGTCTCATGAAAATGGGTGTTTTTGTCCACAAAAGTCCTTCAACAAGACCTGTCTTACCAACATTGCAATTACACTGTTGTTGCCATGGCAGCAGTGTTTTACAGTCCGTCCTCAAGGAAGCCTTTGCACTAGACTTTGTCTTACTTACAATACCTTTATACAAGAATATTTATTTTACTGCAGCTGACATTATTAAAGTCCACAGTGGACCCGGTCAAAACACGGCAGAGAAGGGCAAGGCAAGTTTATTTGTATAATACATTTTATACAAAAGGCAGTTCAATGTGCTTAACAAACATAAAAGTAAAGAACAACATGTGAAAGCATAAAAGATAAAATAACTGTAAATATGTATATTCCTTGTAACGGATAAAATTAAAATAAGTATACAGTAAATATAAGACATATTTAATCAAAAAAATAATGGGGAAGAAAGCATAGCAATTAAAGGTAAGTTATTAGCAGAAAGCGTCTGAAAACAATTTGGTCTTATATCTAGATTTGAAACTGCCAACAGTAGAAGCATTTTTGATGTCTTCTGGAAGTTGGATCCAAAGCTGAACTGCACAGCAGCTGAAAGACGGCAGTGTTGTGGCGCAGTGGTTACAGCATATTGGAAAGAATTAAGCAACGCACATTAAAGTAGCATTTTGTGGTGCTGGCTACCTGCGTAAACTTTACAGTCAAAACAAAGCCGCCATGAACTCTGGCTCCATATACTGGTTTTATTCAGGAGACAGTGATGTTTCTGCCTGTGGCCTTCGGATTTCATACAAAAAAAGACTGACGCACTTCTTCCATTTGGTAGGCTTAATTAGTGCCCATTAGTTAGTGTGGGACCAGTCAGAACCACTACATGTTTAAAGCAACTCTAAGGACTTTTCGTCTTCAGTCACCCTACAGATCGGAAGCTGAATTGTCTGTCTTTCAAACTACAGAGTGACGGCCCGCTCCTCCACACTTACTTACAGTAGTGCGGTTACAGCCCATGGAGGGCAGCAAAGCAAATTCAGAAGTGCCTCTCACCCGTTGATGAACCACTGAAATGTTTTTGGAAACATTATTTTAAGGTTAACAAAATTACTTAGTGTTGCTTTAATATACAGATTAGAATTACCACATGAGTTTATATGAACATTATAAATAACATTCTGTGCAGTAAAAAACACTGTAAATAGGCAGTGGTTACAGCACTCGTATCATACATGGAAAATTAACCATGCTGACCCAGGTTCAGTTTCGGCGTATGGTCACTATCTTACTCCCCTCTCTCTCTCCAATTTATTTTTTATATAAATCCTCACTTTCCTGTAAGTGTAAAAGTGTAAAAGGCGAAAAAATAAACTTTAAAAAATGATCCAACCATTATATAATCATGTCTGGTTGTATCTTTATATTGCCGGTATAAAGATGAAAGATAAAGATGAGGTTTGCCTTCCTGCCTCAACGCTGTGTCTCTTTAAGCTCAGAGGCAGAGTGAATATAAAGTTTGTGTGGAGTTTTCAAAACAAGTTACAGGATATGCACATAACTAAAAAGAATGTGTAAGAACCCCCCCCCCACACACACACCCCAACCCACACACACACACACACACACACACACACACACACACACCCCAACCCACACACACACACACACACACACACACACACACACACACACACACACACACACACACACACACACACACACACACACACACTGATTTGGCTTCTTCCCTCAAAAATGCAGTGTTGCATGAGACAAAATCCCCTCACATTACTGAGTGGTGTGCATTTCTTTCAGAATTGGAACAATTTATCCCTGCATGGCAAGCTCTTTCCCCAATAAAATACTGCAACCCGGAACAATCAATCAAACACTTTTTTTCTTCTTCATTTTCTTGTCTAGGGGGATACAGAGATAAAGAGGGTCATGGAGGCAATTGTTTTAAAATGTGGCTGTCATCTACACACACACACGCACACACACAGACACCCTCGCGCGAACACACATACACACATTGGTGGTGTCAGCATGTTTCAGGAGGCCTCAGCACTCAGCAGTCTGCAATGCCTCCTCATCACTCAGCAGTATCACTGACGAAAGACTCAAGCAGCCCTCAACCAGGCCAACCATACTGGCCTCTTTTTGCCAAAACCAAAAGCAGTGTATCAGTTTCATTTTGGTGTTTTAGCACATCACTTTGGTGGCTTTTAATTAGAGAACCGGAAATGTGCACCATGAATGTTCCAAATGAGAGATTCACTCTTGAGATGCATGAGATCCCACTCTTCTATTAATCATTTAGTAACTAGTTATTAATGTTGTATTGTGATAAGTAGGAAACCACAAACTCATGGTTCCATATTGTTTTGGTTGCAATTGCACCCCCAACCCCCCCCCCCCACACACACACACACACACACACACATACACACACTCCTACCCCACTCCTATACATCTATTTTGAATGTAGAGATGTACATGTATTATTTATACTCATGACAGACATTGCAGCATTTGTCAGTACAAATACTATACAAAAACTTCTCAAATACAATTAGTATTGACTAAGTAATAAAATAGCAAGGTGACATTATATGTAGGCATACAACTAATGACTAAGTAGGACTAACAAAGTGGAGTGAAAAAGAGAGAAAAATGTTCCTAGCTACATCGATACAGCATTCAAGTCTGACACGAATCTGATAGAGTTCAGCCAAATGCACTGGTCTCCATGCATGCAGCATTTAAATCTGATTGAAAGAGACGGTGAAATCTCCATACAAATCTGAGTATAGCCTATTCTTCTGAACTGAGAATTGTGGGTAATACTCAGTCAGCTGCGCCTCCAACACCCTTTTCTCCTTCCTCATCCTCAGGCATATTTCACCTTTATAGTGCACAAAACAGTCTCAAATGGCCACTTTGTGCATAATGCAAAAGGATTTTTTTTCCTAAGGCAGAATTCCAGTCCTGCACACCTTAAAAATGAGCTGCAAAATGGATTGAAGCATCGACACGCGCAGTGCGGTGCGGTGCATCCATGGGATTCCTAGTAAATGGCTGTATTTATTGCGCTATGAATGTTTCAGCTTCTCCACTCTAGTCTGTCAACAATGTTAACACAGAATCTAGGAGGAAGCGGGAGAGAGAACGATGAAGAGAGACAGACAAAGAAGGAGACACAGAGAAAGAGAGAGAGAGAGCAAAAGATAGAGGGAGGCTGAGACAGAGAGATTGAGAAAGCAAGGGAGAGAGACCAAGGAGCAAGAGAGAGAAAAGGTGAGAGAAAAGAGAGAGGGGAGAAAGACAGAGAGGTAAAGAAAGATAAAGAAAGTGAAGAGGGAGAGAAAAAAGGGAGCAAGGGAGAGAGAGAACAAGGAAAAGAGAGAGAGCAAGTGAGAGAGAGAAAGACAGACAGAGAGGGAGAAACCTGTAAAATTATGGTGACAATAACCACACACACAGCCCCACTCTTGGGAAGCCTATCTGCAATGCTGACAGGCAATATCGCTGTATATTAATCTGCCAGGCAGATGCTGTGCGCTAGTTTATGTCGTCCCTGACGCCCCCGTGACATTTATTCTATCTATGGTAATCTTTCCCCCACCCTTTATCAATATTTCATAAAGGTAATAGAATTGGGTTCATCCTCCCAGATGCACCAGAAATTGGACACAGGAAATTGGGGGGCTATTTTCATGCCTCCTGGACATGTAAAATGGGGCTACTGGTCTCGTCACAGAAGATGCGCTGTGAACGATGGGTCTAGTCTTGAATGTCTGTGTTTGTGTGTGTGTGTGTGTGTGTGTGTGGTTGTGTGTGTGCGTGCATGTAAGTGTGCCTGTGTGTGTGCCTGTGTGTGTGTGTGTGTGTGTGTGTGTGTTTGTGTGCGCACATACATGCCACATGCATCTTCAAATGGAATTGAAGGCAGTGTGGAGCCTGGTGCATGGGGGCTCAAGTCCCATGCAGAGCCTGTGAATTATTGAAGATTCTGAGGTAGGGGTTGCACTGCACAAGTTTCAAGGAAGAATAGTTAAAGGCAAGATTAAAAGTGGGTGTCACCCTCAAATGACCACCTCCTACCCAGCCCCAAGTGCCATCCCCTCCTATGGACTGAGCTACAGTAGAACAGTTTTGGTTGCCCCAGAGTGCTATGGGCAGTGCTATTAGCCCACATACAACTATTAGATATGACCAGGCCATAAAACATGGCAGAGAAACCCATTATTATATATTGTGGACTATAGCATTGTGTTGCTTATTAAACTGGGCTATGTTAAAAAGCACTTTGCAATGCAACGCCATTTAATTATAAGCATTAGTATCTCTTTATCGAGGTTGAAAGGGGGTGTTATCAATTTTAGCGACCCCCTGTAGTCAAGGATCCAAGGATGCCCTGTGGGTCACAGATCCCAGGTAGAAGATATCTGGCTTATTGTGTGATGCAACCACGGGTACCTTACCTATTTAGGTCCTTTCATCTGTGTTGAGATGCATTTTACTCTGAGATGGGTAGTACGGTGTGGCCCTTTAAAGCAATACTAAGTATTGGAAGCGGAATTGTCTTTAATACAGAACTACAGAGAGAGGGTCTGCTCTTCGAAACTTATGTAGTGAGGTTATAGGCCACGGAAGGCAGCACAGCAAAGTGCCTTTAATCCACTTACGAGTTTATGAACCACTGAAACGATTTTGAAAACAATATTTTAAGTTTGAAAAAACTACTTAGAGTTGCTTTAATTTCTGGGTGGGGTTTGCAGTGATGGGTGACACTGCATTAATGGTGGCCTGAGTGAATGACTACAATAAGATAATAAAAAGATAATGAAAAATAGAGGTCAAGCATTTTATGTAGATGAATTACTGCTTACAAAGTTATCTTGTTGGGGTCACCATCACTGAAGGGAGACAAGTAAAACGTCAGCCAAAATTCGAGCTTCCATTAATCAGTGTCGGTGCTGGTGTCTTCATTCATCCCAATAATTACAGCTGCCAAGAAGCCATTTAGTACTGTTAGCAACTTTATAGCAAAAGAGACCTGTCAAACCTGACCTTGAGGTAAACACTATGCAAAGCAGACATTGTTTGCTTCCTCCCTTAGATGGAATATATAGTTATGTTGCCACGTTCAAAGTTGATATCACCATCAAGAGAACAATCACTATGCTACAAAACAGTTGTAGGACTGATTTTGGTTGGTTTTGTGATAAAACAAACAAACAAACAAACAAACAAAACTGACCAAACAGTAATGTAAAAAAAACTGACTAATGCAACCCAAACATGTGAGTGTACTCATCTCTGCCATGACATGTGATCCCCTGATCCCCAAATAGATTAGCTGGCTTTTTTGTTCAGTAAACAGAAAACACCATCAGGAATTCCATTACATCTTCCCTCCACTAAAATATAGATAGCACTACTCTGTAAAGCCCACTGGCAGTGGTGAGGGTGGGAGGGGGGATTTGTGCATGTTGCTTTAAATGCGAACTGAGCCTCTTTCAATTAATCAATAGCAGCTCGGATTGATGGAGGGGTGGGTCGAGTCATGTGGAATTCGTTTTGGTGGCAATTTTATGCTTGGATATGCTACATGATTACAGATTATGGGGATGGCCCCAGGTGCAGAAATGTGAGCATTTTCAACCGACTATTAACTTTGTTTCCCTCTTTCTTCACAAAATGACTCTATTTTGGAAGGTCGATGTCTTCAGTGCTGTTGGGTGTGGCGCTTGATAATGCTGCTGCTCTTCAGTTGAAATGTTTCACTTTAGAGGAGTGACTAGAATGGCAATGGGCCTTAACAAGTTAACAACGTTTTTTTCCAAAATTCGAAAATCTTTTTGTTTAAGATTTTGAGCTATTTCAAAATACACACCATGTGATGGAGTGACCATCACATCACAGTTGTGGGTGTGATCTGACTGCCATCCCAACGAGCCTGGCTCTTTGACATTGCGGTCGAGGCCCCTGTTTGGTACCCCAGAGACCTGGGTTCGAAGCTTGGGGGGGTGACTTCTCCTCCCCTTTGCTACAGAGGTGGGATGGCTTGCTGTGAGGTCATTGAAGGCCCACCCATTGTGTGTGACCCATATGAGGGACCCCGGGGTTAGTTTGACCCCGGTGTGAAGGAAGGACCCCAGTGATGGATGAAGCATCAGTATGTGAGGCACCCTGAATGGGAGAAGTATGGTGGGAGATGCGTGAGGGACACCTGAGTGTGTGAAGTGTGTATGTGCACCTCCTGAAGGGGAAGGTAGTGTGAGATGCGTGAGGGACACCTGAGTGTGTGAAGTGCATGGCTGCACCTCCCGAATGGGAAAGCAGTGTGATGGAGTGACCATCACTAGAGTTGTGGGTGTGCTCTGACTGCCTGACTCTTTGGCGTTGCGGTCAGAGCCCCTGTTTGGTACCCCAGAGACCCGGGTTCGAAGCCGGGTGGGGTGACTTCTCCTCCCCTTCGCTACACATTGGCTTAACGTGGGCTGCATGTAACTTGGATTGGATTTCCAGTGGGTTTTCAATTGGACTCCATGAAGGACACAAACCAGAACATTGGTTGTTTTACAACATGAGATCATATGTGTTGTCTCTTCGACACATCTAACAGGCTGCCACAGACAGTTCTGTGATGCACAGTTTTGAAAAACAAAACACTTACTCAAGGCTATATATCAAATGTGATTTTTTTTAAAGAAACCCAATTGATCCTAATAGTGTTACAGGCAGGCAAGTACATCACCCACTTAAGATCACTTCTGTTCCTGTTCCTGTGATGCCTGTACCTGCCAGCTGAGAGGACAGCCTCCCTTAAGTCTCCTGCAGGTGGCCTGCTGTTTCATAACCCTCCCGGTAAACTAATCTTACGAAAACATCAGGAGAGAGGCAGTTTTTATTAGTTTCCGTTTGTACTGCTCACTGAGGCATATACCACACTATGTGTTTTTACAGTATTGCATTTATATGGCAGTTGGGTTATTTCATGCATTGCACACTGCACATACGCTCAGTTGCCAGTAGTTTTTCATAGCGTGTTTTCTTGACACTGAGGGGACTTGGGGCTTTCCCTTAGCAGCAACACACATTGCAACCCTGTTCTCTGAGGACATTCCGTGGTATGCTTTAAACATATTTTCACTCAACTACACAGAGAAAAAACATCAAAACTCCTCGCACAATCCTTCTGACGCACACACTAAAACAAAGAAAGAAATCATGGCTGCGGATGACAGCTCTAGGGATATCGCTGCCCTTCAGACACACAAAAATGGCACGATATTGATCCCTCTGTTTTGTGAATGTCGACACTACTTAGGAGGCCACCGCCATTATCTATGAGTTAAATCATGCCCACGTCATGTGGTGGCGCGACAACAGTGGGGTGTCCTTGGGCGTCAGCAAAAGCACAATCTGACATTGGGAATGACATCTATGCGATCTTGCACAAAATTAACAACTGAGGTTTCAGTAAATGTGTCATGTTAGAACCCCCTGGACCCCCACTAGTCTTGGAGTGGCAGTGCAGAACATAGAGCTGAATACAATACTAGAGTGGACATAGGCGCACTGCTCATGGCAATCGTGGCCGCCATCTTGCGACTGCCGGCCGGGAATCCTAGCCCTCGCAGTGCTGAGTAAGGAACACAAATATCGATTTGTATAATAAATTGATATTTTATATTAGCTAGTATATTCATTGTTGATCCGTACGTGTCATTTTATACTAATGACAGGTCATATTGTGTCGTTTTAATTATCGTTAATTATCGTTTTCTTTGATACGATTTACGTACATATAGAGTTAGGCATTTCAAATATCATCATTGTATAGTGTGTCAGTGGGTATTTTCACAGAACAAAGCTGTTTTTGACAGAGGTGGGTCCATTCTACGCTTATTTACATTGAGTGCCTAGCACACGCAAGATGGCGGCCGCGTCGGACGTTTTCCCGTGTGGTCAGCCAATGCCATGTCCACTCTAGTATTGTATTCAGCTCTATGGTGCAGAAGCTGTGGTGGTAGCAGGGCTTGATTACTGGTTAATTGGGCACACCTGCGTAGGTGTGGAGCGTATTTAAGGACCTGCTCGTGCCTTCCTCCCTGACTCTCATTCTCACACACCTCTTTCTCACATGCATGCATCAAGGATCTCTGATCCTTTGTTTGATTATTTAAACCCCTAGACATTGTTTTTACTCCTCTGCATTTAATACATTTTAGTGATTTAAAATCTGAAGGTTGTCTGCAACACTTTGGCCCATTCTTTCTGTTTTCTTAAGAGTGAGTCTGTTGCATCTTAGTAGATAAATAGTACTTCCGGCAAACTAAGCAAAACTCTCTTTAAGATTGCACTCTTCATAAATGCAGTCAATGTCTATGATGCAATGAATCACAAAAGTACAAACACAGGCAAACAAACAAATAGCATCCAGTGTCACAACACCACAACACAGCACACAGTGTACACAATGAAACTGACTCTGCATTTAACCCATCACACGTGAGCAGGAGCAGCCATGACAATGGCCCCCGGGTAGCAGTGTGTGGGGACGGTACCATGCTCAGGGTACCTAGGTGGCACTACTGGCAGTTGGTGGATTTGAACCTGTGGTCACAAGTCTGATACCTTAACCGACAGGCAGCACTGCCCCTGAAGGTTTCAGAAACATTTTAAATATATATATTTTTACTGCCTGCGAAATCGGTAGTTTTTTCTCTGCCTCTGAAAAGGAGCAGGCCCTCCTCAGGATACTGACAAAAAATGTCAACCGCATCATTAGAACATTCCAGAAGGGTCCCTGATTAGAACATTCCAGGAGGTGCCAGTCAGTCTTTGAGTTTGTCATGCATGGACCCGACAGTGCCAGGTCTGCCGGCAAGAAGCCATCACACGGCTCATTGGGCCAGACTAGCCTGGCGGCTACACTCTGATCAAGAGGTCAGTACTAATGGCCAACAGGATTGATTTCCTCCCATCACTGGCCACAGTCTCATCATTAGCCTGAGAATATGTGTGTGTGTGTGTGTGTGTGTGTGTGTGTGTGTGTGTGTGTGTGTGTGTGTGTGTGTGTGTGTGTGTGTGTGTGTGTGTGTAACTGTGTATGTGTGTATGTGAGTTTGTGTGTGTGTGTTTGTTTGTGTGTGTCTGTAAGTGTGTATGTGTGTGTGTGTGTGTGTGTGTGTCTGTCTAAGTGTGTGTGTGTGTGTGTGTGTGTGTGTGTGTGTGTGTGTGTGTGTGTGTGTGTGTGTGTGTGAGTGTGTATGTCTGTAGGTGTGTGTGTGTGTGTATGTGTGTATATGTGTGTCATATGTGAGTTCATACAGTATGAGTGTGGAGAAGGGGGAATGATTGGGAGAGGGAGAGGGGGCATTGCCGCAGAGGAACACTGAGGAACTGGTTCATGGGAAATCACCTCAGGGGGCTAATACGTGTGAACATCCATCTTGGGGTAGGTTGGAGGTGTGAATAGAAAGGAAGTACTGGGTTAGCAGGGGGGGAGCTCTGCAGAACTCAGGCCTTGAATTCTAGCAAGTGCTTAGATTATAATGACCAAATCGTAATGTTCAGTTTTTTCAGTGATGTGCTTCACCTTTAACTTTTAAAGTTGTGATTACAAAATTGATAAACCACAGACACATTTAATACGGGAAATTTAAAAATGAAAGAAGTTGTTTATATCATTAATAATGGAAGAAGTTGTATAACTCAGTCAAAAGCATTGCATGTCCTACATTTAATTCATTCTTAAGAAGTAAATCATTGTGAGGGTAAACATCCCATCTGTTGTGTCATTAAGGCTCCTCTATGTATGAAGTGTTTCCTTGGTCATTAGTTTTTTGTTTGACCCATGGATTGATGTCAAAATCCAGCACAAAATACATCTACGTCTGTAGTTGTTGCAGCTGTAACTACCAGTACCATGATTAGTGAAACCAAAGATAACATGAAAATATAAACAGAAAGAAACTTACTTGTATGTTGGTGCAAAGCAGAATCAGAAGAGATGATAGAGTGGTTCCTCTGCCTCCAAACATTCCTTTTTGCCAGGGCAACAAACCTGTGGCCATGGTTCACTGTTTACATGCACACAAGGCATAGAGAACCATGCGACTCCACTCTACATCCCTAGAACCACCTGCCCCTGTCGTGCCCACCGAAGTTTACTTGGCAACCAAACGGAATGTGCTGACAAACATAGGTATGCTAAAGGAAGGATAAAAAAAGTTTGATGTTCAGTTTGGAAGGAAAAATGCCCCCCACCAACACTACAACTGCAATATTTGTTCTCACACACACACTAAAGAAACGAGTCGAAGATCAGTTCTGTTAGGCTTTGGTTACAGCGACAAGGGGTCCTTGACTCTGTCTGCTTCTAGCTCCTGCCCATCTACAGAAAGGGGGAACGCCTGTGTTGCTTCACTCTACTGACTGCTGCAGTCTGTGGCGCGTCCTCCTCCCCAGCCAATCAAGAGAAAGAGTGCAGGCCGGCATGCACGGTAACTTTGTGAGTGTACACGAAGTGGACATCAAAAGGACGAGCTCTCAGATCATAAAATGTATACCATAGTTCCCCACTACAAATCAGTTGACCGTTTTATGGTGGTAGTTTTTTTTGTTCCATATGGAATTCTTTTAAGTAGTAAATGCAAACAGCACGGTGTACTATTACAGTAATTTGATTTAAATGAGTAATAAAACAGTAACTAGCTGTAAATTTAATGTATAATTACAATGTTATATACAAATATAGGTCAATACGGTGAAAAAGGTATGAACTTACAACTTAAAACGAACAAATAGATAAAATTCTATTACACTAAGTCACCTCCCTGTTACAAAGGGGAGTATAACACTCGTGGTCGAGAGTGCTTTTATTTCCAAAGTAAGATGAAGAGAATCAAACTGCCTGCTCTGTGAGGAGGTAACTCAATTGCAGTGTATATTACTGCCCTGAGCAGGCTGTTCATCTCCTGGACCACCACAACTCCCACCCACCACCCAACCCCATCACACACACACACACACACACACACACACACACACACACACACACACACACCATATTCTACCGCCTGCACACCCCACCCACCCCCCTGACTCCACCACAAACAGACACAGACACACACATACACACACACACAAACACACCCCACCCCCCTTCCTCCCAGTGACAGCCCTGAACTCTGGGTAAACTGAGCATGTGCATCGTGCTGACTACCATTACACCAACATCAAAGCAGCTTTTGGCCACTTTGCCCATTTCTGACCGGCAAGGTTGGCTCGTGTGTCTGTGAAGACTTTAGAGGCAGCTCTTGTAAGTTAAGAATGGTGCTGACATGACAACAACAGGAAGTTATGTGGGTTAGGGGCAGAGTGGTCAGTCAATTTTTTGAGCAAACAGTTGATGCTACAGTATGCCATTAGCTGTGCTGTTTGTTTGATCACATGAGTGCAGCATGTGGTAAAACAATTAGTGCTCACAGGCTTCACTGAACCATCTTGCTCAGCATCCTCCTGTGACCTTGGATTAAGGCATCACATCAACAGAGGCATCACTTGTTACATTACACCACATTTAGCAGACACTTAACATTAGGCATAACCTTAAGCGAAGCATCCCTTTTACATTATATAACATTTAGCAGATACTTGACATTAGGAATAATGTGGGAAAAAAAACTATTTCTGCACTAAGTTATCTAACAAAATAGCCCTCTGGATACCTTATCACATGAGACCAGTTGAAATGGGAAGTTGCAGATGACTGAAAGAGTCTTTATTCACAACACCACTCAAATTCAACAGCTTGCCTACCTGCTAAGACTGTCGCACTGATGATATGGTTCCCCAAAAAGGTGTTCTGCAGGAGACCAGAAGAGCCGTCTTTGAGATCTAAAGAGGACCTGTCTCTTCCCTGCTATATATGCTTAATTCTAACCATTCTAGTCTGCAGATGTTTCCTGTTGCATGCTGCTGCTTGTGTGCTTATTCTGCTCAAGACCTATGTGTGGTCAGCGCACTGTCTGTTTTGTTCCAGTCAACATGCGCTTGAAACGTGATGTTCTTAACCGCACCTTGTCTCTTGCTCTAGTCACCCGATGTTGAACCATTTCACTCTTGGTCTGTCACCAGTACAGTACATCAGAGGGAGAGGGGGCATTGCCGCAGAGGAACACTGAGGAACTGGTTCATGGGAAATCACCTCAGGGGGCTAATACGTGTGAACATCCATCTTGGGGTAGGTTGGAGGTGTGAATAAAAAGGAAGTACTGGGTTAGCAGGGGGGGGAGCTCTGCAGACCTCAGGCCTTGAATTCTAGCAAGTGCTTAGATTATAATGACCAAATCGTAATGTTCAGTTTTTTCAGGCACCAGACCTTTTAACAATGAATGTAAAATACAGATTTTTGGCAATTTTTAACTAACTATTTATGTTACAAAGAAACAAGTACATTAATAAATTAATAATAAATACAAAATAAAAAAGGAAAAAAAAAATAACAATGAAAAGTAAAAGCAGATCAAAATTCACACACACACACACACACACACACACACACACACACACACATACACACACACATATGTTTACACACACACACAGAGACACAAATTTCACCAAGGCTTATATACACAGCAACAACTCTGTGTTATTAGACCCAGGATGAACTGCTTTTATATCAATGTAGTGACTTCAAACTGGTAAAACACGAGGGAGACAGAGGTCTTCACAGGTGAGTTGGGTTGGGTGTTTGGGGCGTGATGTGGCAAAGGCAGGAGGTTTAACTGGGAAAGGACAAATCAAAAAGGCAGGCAGAGGTGGGGCAATCTGTTTCTCCAGAGGTGCTGGAGCAATGCAGGACAGGTGATGGCCTCTGAGCTGGGGGACTGCTGAAGCTGTTTGGCTAGAGCAAGTGTGGCCAAACTTCTGTGCTTGCTGGCCGAATACAAAAAGAGTTTTTGTAGTCTCTAACAGTCACCGTACCGCCGGTGAAACGATTCCCTTTGAATACAAAAAAACATAACTACAACATTAGACCATTACTACAACATTACAGAGAGTCTTTGGTAACACATTACAACTTGCCATTCTGGTAACAACAAAGTTATAATGGGGGGGGGGGGTGTCTCTTAAAGGGTTAACCAGTTACGAGTGAAAGAAACAGTGTATTTAGACTAGAAAACCACTTCGCTGCCCAAAATATTCTATTTAATGCTGAGCAGATTAATGGCCTGTACTGTTTGGCTAGAAGCAAGGGGTATTTATTGGCTTCCTGGAGGTGAGCACAACAGGGCAACAGGCTCTGACCTCCATCTTTGCCAGGGCCAAGCATCCCATTAGCACCCTCAGCTTAAGAGGCAATCATACGCACATGCAGACAGACAGAAACACACACTCACACACACACACAGCAGCACACACACTCAAACACACACTCAAACACAAGAACACACAGAAACACACACACACACACACACACACACACACACACAGAAGCACACACACGTAAACACAAGAACAGACACACACTCACACTCACACACATAAAACACACCATACACATACAGTACACGCACGCACACACACACACTCTGACACGCACGCAACATACAAGGGTACAGGTACAGACACATACATTTCTGTGCAAGTCCACACACATAGGCAAACAATCACTTATATCATGTAGGCATACATGCAGTATACACACGCACACACACACACACGCGCACACAGTCACACTCTCTCTCTCTCACACACACGCACACACACACACATACATACACAGTCACACTCTCTCTCTCTCTCTCTCACACACACACACACACACACATACACGGGAAGAAACTGACATGTAGTGATGGGGTGGCTCGAGCAGACCCAGGCTGCTCTATGGTTGGGGCGCGGGCCACATCCCCTGATGATGGCATGAGGGCGGTGATCGATGGGGAATCAGGACCGCCATAATAAAGGCAGCCGCTTGATTAAGGATGCGGCACTTTAATATGCCACTACACTCCCACACTACTCAATTCTCTTTTTCTCTCCATCACGTCTACTATTCTCTCCTTCTCTCCCTGTCTCTCTCTCTCCCTCTCTCTTTCTCTCTCTCATTTGCTCTCACTACCTCTTGCATTTTCTCATTTTCCCGCCTCACCCCTCTCTCTCTGTCTTTCCATCTCATTCTTTATCTCTCGCTCTGTTTGACTTTCTATGTCTCTTTTTCTTTTCCTTCTGTCCCATTTCTTCCTTCCGCCTCTCTCTCTCCAGCAAACAAGGTGGAATGGCAGCAGCCGCTGATTGATGTCCCTAGTGGATATGATAATGATCCTCGCGTAATAGGATTCTATTAGAAGTTGGCGAGTTCTATAAACCCTTTATGTACCTCTGTCTCTCTCTCGCTCTCTCATCTCTCTTTCTCTCCCTTGCTCCTACTTTTTTCATACCATTTTCTGGATGCTTTAACTCTCTCCCTTTCTTTTCTCTGTCCCTTTCTCTTTTTCTTCTCCTCCCTCTCCTTCTCACCTCTTTTTTCCTCCCTATTTATCTTGATATTTTGTTTTTCCCATTCCATGTCTCCCCAACACACAGAAATGTGGCAGGTGCATCTCCAATGATACTGTGATGATGCCATGCCTGTCGTATGACACCCCATAAAAAATGCTTTGTACCTATACACTTTCCTTTCAAAACAGAAGACAGACTGTAGTAGTCTCCATTTCTGAAGGAGGAGGGGAGCATACTGTTAGAGTACAGTATTCTTCTCCAGTATCCTTCTGTCAATGCTGCCCCCCAACACCCAAAGGAGGGTGGTCTGAGGTCCCCCCCCAGTCCCCCACACAAAAAGGCTCGGAACTGTGTGCTCACCACGGCTGGAAACAAGTGCAGGTGCTCTGATGAATAATTAACCTCAGTCTTCTGGGTGGATGTGCCAGGTTCCCTTCAGCAGCTCTCTCAAGCATAGAGAACACAGAGGAGCCATGGATGAGGATTTCTCACACCTACACACACATACACACACACACACACACACTCACACATTCACGCAAGCACACACACACACACACACACACACACGTATGCAAGCGCACACACACACAATCATGTACACACAAACACACAGACGTGCACCTACACACACACACAGCCACAACCAGAAACACACACATACATACATACATACACACACTCAGAACACTCAGGAAGAGAGCCTTTCTCATGGCTGGGAATGATACTTGCTGGCAAGGTTTGCCAAGCACACTCTGACAAGCGGTGGTGCTGTGTGCTGTGCACCTCGCCAACGCTGTTCATTAACAGAATGTGAATGTCAGGCACATCTCTGTGCATGAGTACTCACAGTATTAGGGGCTTTTCTCCCCCAGAGACATCATGAGGATGAGGAACATCTCCTTCACCACTTCCCCCACAGCATACTGTACATGTCTTGCTGATAAATGGCTTTTGCAGCCACAGCAGCTATGGTATTTCTATAGTATGGGCCTCTGGGTGTGTGTGTGTGCCTTTGTGTGTGTGTGTGAGAGAGAGAGAGAGAGAGAAAGAGAGAGAGAGAGCAAAAGAGAGAAAGAGAGAGTGTGTCTCGGAGAAAGAGAGAGAGAGAGAGAGAGTAGAATACGGAATCCAGAGTTCCTCTATCTAGAGGGACATGCGGAATCAGTGGCTGTCAAAGCAAGCCGATACAGATGTGTTTTTAGTGAGGATTTAAAACCAGTCACAGATGATGCAGATTTCAGATCGTTTGGTAGACTCTTCCATAGCTTTAGAGCAAACACACTGAAAGCAAGGCCCCCTCGTCAGTCAGTCCATCATCTCCTCTGTAATATTTTCCTCAAACGGAGGAAGTGCTCTGATCTCGTCGAGGCAGCCAACTAACTTCATGCAGAACCACGAAAACATCAGTGGACCTCATTTGTGCTCCTTTTCCATTTTAATCTTGGCTCCTCACCATCCAGGTCACTTATTATTTTTCTTTCTTTCTTTCTTTCTTTTTTTGTGTTTTTGGTTGTTTAAAGTTGAGCCTCCTTTAGTCTCCTTCCTAGAAATGGCTCCCTGCACAGCAGTGGAAGTGAGGCAACCGACGAGGCCCCCCACCCTCTAGCCGTTAGGTTTGTTTACGAGCTGAAGGAAGTTAATTGCTGGCGTGTTGCCGTCTCGTTTTAATGGGCTGAGGTGACGCTGAGCGCAGGTCCAGATGAGAAGACTGGGACATCGGGAGGCACACTGTGGCCAGCGGTTAACAGGCAGCCACAGCAAATTAGAACACATTGCTGAACCGCTGTATCAACACACACAAACACACACACACATGCAGATACACACCACACCACACATATACACATACACACACACAGCCACACACGCATCGAAAACTCTCTCTCTCACACACACACAGCCACACACACATCAAAACACACACACACTCTCCAAAAGTTTTAAGACAGAGGTTATCCACTTGTACTTAATCTGATGGAGAGAAGAAACTGTGGGGCTTCAACTGTGTGCCCATAGTGACTCATCCAATGCCTGAGGCTGTTGAGTTGCTTTTCATATTATTAACAGGGTGCTGTAATTATCCCTTATAGTAGTTACTTTGAAGTAGCAATTATCTTAAGCATGGAACCATTTGGAAAGGGCCAAAGTTGCATTGTAATGCAATAACTTTTAACATGAAACACTGAAAGTTATCAAGCTATGCAACTATTTGCAAACAATCAGACACAACTACTGAACCAAAATAAAGTAATGCAACACAACATTCCCCAAGACCATTATAGCAATAGTAAGTCCAATATCCCAAAAGCTTTTTGCTCATATCAAATGATGTAAACAGTTGGCATCCAGATATACAGTAGTGGAAGTCAGATGATAGCAGTGACAAAATGGTGGTTTATTGGTCCTGCTCTGCCAAACACTGCAGTCATGGCTATCCAGAAAGGGCTATTTCAGATGGAGGAGTCTAGTCCTTTACCAGCCATAACCTGCAATCTGTGTTTGGCGTGCAGTATTAATACTAGACAGTTGGTGAATTCTGCTGAGGATCATAAAAATGCTAATATGTACCGTTTCATTTTCCTATTACAGTAATGTGCATTTTATATCTGCATTATGCTACAGTACAATCCAGACTTTGCATCATTTCATGGAAGAGGAGGGGAAAATCTCCCCCCCAACCTCACATACCAACACACACACACACACACACACACACACACACACACACACACACCCCTAAATTAACATTACTTCTGTATTCCTAAGCCACTGAAAACTTTAAAACATTGACTCAGTAACTAAATAAGATGCACAGATGAGCTACATAATCCTTTCAGTCTGTGTATTCTGCTTGGTTCATCTCAACAATACTTGTATTTTGTACAACTTTAATTTGCATGCACTAAAGAAATAGTCCAAATGAAAAACAACACCAGCCCCTCAACCCTGAAAAAACACATCAAAAAAGCTGTTTTCAGAAGACTAGTTCTTTTTAATAAGCCTCTAACTTGGGTGAAAACCATTGCCGTTGTTTACCACTTTCCGCTTTTAATTAACAGTGCGGGACATATTGCGGGAAAACGGAATGTGGGCAACTCAGCGGAACGGTTTCCTTCGGAATGATGAATGAGCTGTCATCTTCAATTGTTCCAGCGCCTCTCCCTCCTTGACATCCAGCTCCATTTCTGGAGTGCAGCGGCACATGGTTTAAGGTCAAAGGTCATTCGAATGTATTCATCAGTTGGACTCAGAGAGACCCCTCTATTTAAAGCAAAAGGTTGAGGATGTTTGTGTGTTTGGATATTTCTCAGAATTTCATCACACATTTTATTCCAATGTTCTCATCAAAGTGATAATCTGTCTACACCCGAAGGGCTTTAGTCACTTCCTGTTTTAACACACTTAGACATTCACAGTAGGGGTCAGTGTGTCAGGTCAGCTTAACACCTGCATCAGCACTGGCAGATTCAATGTGATTTTATGCAAATTGAAGCCTTCATGGATAAATGTATGTATTAGCCGACATGTCACTTTGTCTGTGTGACCTCAGTATGTGGAATCTTATCTCACAGTCCTTTAAAGCAATGCTAAGTAGTTTTCTTTAGTTTCCCTACAGGTTTGAAGCAGAATTGTCTCTCACAGAGAACTACAGTCCACTCCTTCAAACTTACTTAGTGCTTTTATAGCCCATGGAAAGCGAATGCAGATGTGCCTTTTAACATGTTACAAGTTGATGAACCACTGAAATGATTTTGGAAACCTTATTTTAAGGTTGAAAAAACTACTTAGTGTTGTTTTAAGGTCAGGTGCTTGCTCACAAACACTGAATAACAGGGTAGCATCAAAGCATACAAACAGTGTCATCATGCCACTTTGCAAAATAGATGATGTTTGGCTAGAAGCTAATTACAACACAGTGGTTAACTGCTTTGTGCTTAATGAACTACATTGTAAATTTGCACCATTGAAAGAGGTTTGCACCCTTGAATGAGGTCCATGCAATCTCCCTGTTTATTTTTGCCCAGATGCCTACTTTCTCCTGGTAAATGATTGGTTGGTGACATTCATCACGTAAGCTGAACATGCTCATTTTAAGATCATCAACCTGGTCTCAAAAAAGTCAGGAACATGATTATGGGTTCATTTACATTATGCAGAGTGAATTTAATGCAGTTGCCCTGGAGCAATGTGGGGTTATATGCCTTGTTTAAGGGTGCTGGAGAGTAAGTACTGGTTATTTACGCCCACCACCCCCAGTTTTCCTACTGTTTCAGGAATGGAATGGAGACCCTTTGCTTCTGGAAGTTGAACATCACTAATGTATAGAATAGAATAGAATAGAATAGAATAGAATAGAATAGAATAGAATAGAATAGAATAGAATAGAATAGAATAGAATAGTGCCTTTTATTGTCACTATACACATGTACAATTTAAACTATACACGCGTACAATGAGATTGAAGCTTCTCACTCTTCAGTGCAACATGTGTGTATGCTATTTACAACATAGAATAAAACAAATACTTGTGCAAAACAAGATAAGAAATAAGAAGGGGTAGGTAAAGAGACAAAATAGTTAAAAAGGAGAAGAGTGGTATTGCACATTAATTACACAAGTTATTGCACATTGGATATTGGACAGTGAGAGTAATGAAATGACACACTACAGAGTGCAGAGTGTCCAATACCACCATATTAAGTATTGCACAATTGCACTGGATAACCCCCTGACCCAAACAAACACATCTTAAACATGGTGAGGTTTTACCCTTGTCTCATCTTGGCTACTAATTGCCTGGACCGCCAGAAACACAAATTGCTTTTTCCTGGTAAATGATGGTGGTGCCTTTGCATAGTCAATTTCATTAAGATGAATTTCATAGTCAAATTCATTAAGATGAATTTAAGATGACCATTGTATTTAGAGAACCTATATATGACTTGGACCTATGACTTGGAGTTGCACTTTACAGCACGAGACTCTGACGCAAACGAACATATCTCAAATAGAGTGAGGTTTTACTTTTGTATTGGCCTGGACCCCCAGAAGCTCAGACTGCAGAATGGCTATAACTCAAGGGATCTATTTCCTACCTTTAATTAGTCTACAATGGACTCACTGACTAGCAGGGGTCACAGCGGAGAAATATAAAACTCCTCCCAGCAAAAGCTCAGCGAATTAGCTGATAATTGCAAAAGTAGCCTACAAGCAGAATCTGACTGGGCACAGCCCATTCATTCTTAGGTCATAATGTTAATACTTAGGTAATATCGACCAAGATTATTAACACGCCACATGTAAGTTCTAATATGAGATGCACTTACTGGCATGTCAGGATTTCTGCTGTGTCTTTCTGAGTGGAGTACCCAAAGAGGGTACAGTACTCCAGACAAACCAAGAAATGAGAGAAAAGGGCCAGCTCACTGACAGCATTTCTGCCACTGGTGAACATACAAACAAAAAACAAATGAAAACCAAAATAAAGTCAGTAAATGATTTTGCAATCTTTTGAAATCTTATTGGCTCATGACATCACTTCATTTCTGTCAGCAAGGGGGCTCCCCAATGTACCTCCAAATACTGTAGCTGCACTACTCTTTGTTGTAGAGGCTGGTGTGAGACAACACACAGGCAGGCACTCCACAGCAAGGTCTGCTGTCCTTTGGTGCTGCACCTGAGGGCATGTTGCAAAACTCCAGAACACCACCCCCCCACCCACCCCCCCTTCTGCTCTTGCTTGTGGCTACCATCATAGATTCTGTGAAGACTTAGTCTGCACTCAAAAACTCTCTCAGTTAATAAACAACTCCAATTGTTATTAACATTTACACCACCAGGTCATTCATAAAATAAATGAAATAAACCTCTTCACCATCCAAACATTAGGAAAGGAGTACTCAGGCCCTGGATCATCACAGTCACTTTACAGTCACTTCCCCAGTGTCCCTCATTACACAGAGATAGAGGACTCGTGAGGGGTAGGGTCATGTATTCTCAGGACAGTCTCAGCAGGGAGTGCTTTCTGCCTGGCCTTCATCTGCACAGTCATGAGTCATATAATAGACCTGCAGTCGGCCCGAGCAGAGAACAGGATGTGAGCTGATAGCACACCAGGGGGCTTTATTTGACCCAAGAAGGTTTTTTAATAGTTACTGCAGAGTACATTGGGATCATGCTGAGGTCAGGGGAAGGAGATTGGTGTCCTGTAAACATGCTGATGCCTACAACCCAAAATGTTAATTTTTCTTTTCAGTAGGCCAAGCCTTATGTTTGTAATTGTTTCCTATAACTACATGGGCAGAAGCTTACAGAAGGTCTACAAGCTGAAGCATACAGCCAAAAAGACCTGTGCCTCACTGTGGCACACCCGGTACCCTTTTCTTCTGTGCTAATCACTTGAAATGCTTGTGGTGGTCAATTAAGCTTTCGATTCGTTCCACTGAGTCTTCACTGGTGCACAGATTATGACCATATTTGGAGATTTTCTTCTATTTCTCAGTGTGTGTGCGTGGCACAGGAGTTGGGCCATTATGGATTTACTAGTACAGGCTCTTTTCGACACTGCTAAGTAAGCACTGAGTCAAAAGGCACTAGGAGATTTAAAGGTAGGGTAGGAGATCCTGGAAAAATGGTTCAAGCAAGCTACATTCTGAAAGAACACAATTCAAAAGTCCAAACCCCTTTCTTCAGAGTTTCTCCCCAAATCACACCTCCAGATTCGTGCATGGGGGAGGGGGGACAAACAGCGGTTGAGTTTGATAGACATATCACCATTCAATCATTTCGAACAGGTTGCTTAAAATAATTAGATGGTGTAACTTTAATTCTGTCCGGTCCACAGGTGACTAACATGTTTTATTTTTGTGCTAGTACATTTAATGAATTGGGGTGTGAAGGTGATTTTAAGCAATACAGTAAAAGGTGCTCCAGGACAACATTTCCTACCCTACCTTTAATCAAGGCTCTTACACTAATGATGGCTGCCCTAATAAAACAGACTAAATCATTCATCACTCAGTATTGCTCATTTGCCTGGCATTTATTTGTGAGCCTAGTAATCAAAATGATTTATAAAACACCATGCTGTTTCCAGTAAAACAAAAAGAATACATCTCCGTACATCTCTGTGTGTGATCAAGGAGCCTCATTCATTAATAAATATGAATAATGACTGAAGCCTGATTGCATGTATTATTCTCTGTGGAAGCCAGCTATTTTTTTCTCATGTGCTTTAACAACGCACCCCCAGGCTATACATTATTCCACCAGGAAATCGTTTATTCCATACAACTACGAGCAAGACCCTCTGTGTGGGGGAGCATGCATGCATGCATGTACACATAGAGCACCAACATACATGTAGCTACATGGCTAAAAGTCCTCATACGGATCACTCATTATGAGTCATGACTAACGTCATGTAAGACACATACAGCATGCAAAGCATATCTGAGATACTCTGAGACCTCTGACTCCTCTAGAGTTAGATGTGAGAAGATTCCGGAAGAGCTCCACAAGGAAAGTGGCTCCACGGTTGCCCTCCAACCTATCACCGTGACAGCAGAAGCGACGGATTGGGGAGCCGCAGTCAATGAATATTTAACACACTCTAGTCTACAGTGACCAGCTTACTGAACAGACCGGTGATTGACTGAAGAAGATGACAGCATTGACAGACGTGACTGCTGCAGAGGATGACAGGAGGGCGAGGAGGTCGAGGAGAGCATTCTAAAGTGGAGTGAAAGTGGGTGCTTATTTCACTGATAAAGAACATCAGCATCATGACACCTCCCACGGTGACAGGTGTCTAAGCGTGGGTTTTTTTGAGAATCTTTTAGAATGTTTGTTTGTTATTTGTTTGTTTGCTTATTCTGTCACTTGATTTGCATGTATGCGTGCTTGGACATAAGGCCAGTAAACATGTCAGGCCCTAAGACTTCCTACTCATCTTCACAATCCTTATTTAATTTTTTTTTCAGAGATATTAACCTAGTCTAACCCAACCAATAACAATATGACTCTTTGAAATCGGCATTAAAATGATTCTACTGTACATGCAGCGGTATGAAGATATTTGTTTATGTCCTTGTGGCAGAGACCTAATTGGAATGCATATTATGATTCCAAGGTTTTTGGGGAAATTGATTTCTTTAGAAATGAGTCAGATGGTCTGGCCTACTATGCTCAAGGTGAACCACTAATGTCCTCACATTCTCATGTTTGTCATTTATTGTGCTATCACATTGATTCAGGTCCAGATCTAGTGTACGTCCAGCAAGTTGATTTCAGTGTGTGTGTTTGATGTCTCGCAAATAAAGTCCAGGGACGCAAAAAGAAGGGACGCAGTCTTCCTACTGACAATAAAGTACCATCAGCAGCAGCTGCAGCATCATGAAAAGTGAATCAGTCCCACTGATCATTGTGATCACACGATGCATGACAGCACACAGTGCACACAAAGACAATCAACCTCTGCATTTAACCCATCACACACATGAGCAGGGGGCAGCCATGACAACGGCATCGGGGGAGCAGTGTGTGGGGACGGTACCATGCCCAGAGTACTTCAGCAGAACTACTGGCAAACCTGGATTTGAACCTGCAATCCTGCAGTCACAGGTCCAAGACCTTAAAAACCACTAGGCCACCACTGCCCCAGCAGCCATCAGCATGAAATTAACACAGTGTAAGGCTCCGATCGGTCTGGTGATTCAATCAGCAGAACAGAGGAATTACCATATCTCTGTGTGTTGGTGATGAACCCCGGAGGAGTTTTCAAAGGGCCAGTTGTTCTATTGTTTTACTGCACAAGAATGGCACCGACTGCATATCCTCAACTCTTTGTTGTGTTTGAATTAAGTGTCACACACCTACTGTGTTCTTATCTGTGCCCTGCAAGCATTTGGTGTGGGGATTTTCCACAGGTCACGCTTTGGTCCTTTGGTCCTTGTGACCATGGGCCACCGCCTCCAACGCCCGACACCTGCTCCACAGGTGATCTAAAAAAAACTGCCGTCTGGTTAGAATGTAAACTACCTTTTGGAGATGCTTTATGTAAACTGGGTACTTAAGGAAAGATAGACAAAGGAGGCAATCTTGCTGTGTAGTCATCTTCCGAAGCAACCAGGTATGATTTTATGACTGTTTGTGTTATTATGTCTTTCCATAGTCTAGTTGCAGTTTTAGGTTATTCATTATTTTGAATGTAACTGTGTAACACAAATTAGCAAGCTTGTACCTGACAAATAAATTGTTATTATTCTGATCCACTTTTGTGTCTGATGAACAGATTATCTTGCTTAAGTAGATATTGGGTAATGCCGTTTCAATCATGCCTGGCTGGGATTAGTGTTAAACTCAGGCAGATGTTAAATTCCTGCCCTGGCCCTGCCTAGTCACCTAGGTTTGGTCATGTCATGTGCAACTGCCATTCTCTAGCAATGAGTGACTTTTGTCTCGTTCAGCCTGTAAGAAGTAGGGTTATGACAGAAACAGGTAAATTAGCTGCACCACTCTAGACTAGTTTCAAATTACTTCTGTGGTGAAGCCAGAATATAGAAATCGGCTGTTGGCAAGACCTGAGCGACGCTATCCCCAGTCAAACCCAAGTAATGTTTAGTAAGAGAGGTACTCATGTTACTAAATGATTTCAGTTGACCTAATCCACAATCACGAGTCAACTGATAAAGTTATACGGTTAGAATAGTTTTGGGGCATTTCGGCTGAGCTCCAGTGAGCGGAATCAGAGACGTTATATAGCTAAATTAATTTCTTTACTGAAATGTTCTGTTACAGCATCCGGACACACAAAGGAGCGAACTCTCTCACTTCCCACTTCCTGCTCCAACATTGGTTGAATGACCTTGCAGACAGTGACGACCTTACAAGAGAAAAAGTTCTCTTCAAGCATTCTTTATGTTCAGCCCCCAACACAATACACATTCATCTCACATCTTGACCACTGCAAGTCAAGTCTGACCTATTTTTGGCCTGGAAAGGAAGACAGCGGCTCCCAAAGACACGGTGAACCTACGTACATGAGCATGTGTAGCAGATTAGTCTGCCGCTGCAAGCCTCTGGACGGATTTATAATCACATAACAGGCCGCTTCTTGTGCTGACAAAATTTCATCGGTCTCGTGCAGAATGATAATGAAGGGGTAAGTGGAAGTCATCCTGCTATGATGACTGTCTGAAGGAGAAATTAAAATTTGACCCCTGTTTCTCTTCCTTCTCCTTGTCCCAAGTGTAGCAGGTGCAGTGGCAAGAAAGTCACATGCTGTATGCTGAAACGCCAAATCTCAAAAATTGTGGAACTCTGGCATAACCAAAAATACTGAGCTCTTTGAAAATAGACGCAAAGTAATAGGAAGTAATAATGTAGCTCTTAGATTTTTAAGCATGAATGTGTTCAGCATACTCAGAGGGGGTGGCATATTCTTTTTGATAGAAGTTCTAACCCTTCTGCCTAACTTAATGTCTGTACTTAAAGAAGTCTGCCAAACTTAAAAGGTGATCTTTAATCTTTAATTAGCTTCTTGCTAATCCCCTGTCTACGTTTGAGACAGGCATATGATTCAATATACCACAGGGGAAAAGAGAGGGCATTGGGAGGCGCAGTAGTAAAAGATATTGAGGGAGTGGTACAATCATCACTGCCGGGCATGAAAGAGAGTGTCCCAGAGTGAGGGTGAGAGCTGGCTGAAACGATGCTGCTGCCGGTCGGCTCTCTCCAACGGGCCCCTTGAGTGCTACCCCCCGCGGTACGGCCCGCGGCCCCCTGTGTCAGGGAGCGGTAAATTAAAGGTCCCAGGCAATCACCTACCCTCCACACATGACCGCCGGCATGGGATTCCATTCCATTCTGGTGATTGAGAGCATGCACAGGAGGGGTGGGAGTGCCCCCCCTCTCTCCTGCCTCCACTGGCCGCTAACCACTAACCGCTAACCACTCTCCACTCACCCACCACACGATGGTCTAGCAGCAGAAAGGTGCTGGACTGTGTTCTAGGTGGCAGCCGTTGGGAAGGGGAAGGGGGATGGGGGTCGGGGTGGGTATGGAGGGCTGGGTATTGCCCCCCTCCCCCCTCCCCCCTCCAATACTGAGTTCAAGCACCTCTGTCTGAACCACTTGAGAGTGTGGTGCAATGTGGCTAAGCATGGCGAGAGGCTGACACTTGCCCTCTGCATTCTCTGATGTTGATGGCTTTTTTGCTTTGGCTTGATCCGTCTGTGTTTGTCTTTCTCACTCTTCTGGTCCTCTTGTGTTGTCTGATGTCCCTGACATTTTGACTCCCATTTTTTGTCCAATTTCTCCATGCAGTCCTCTGGAGTTGGCTTTAGA
The DNA here is from genome assembly GCA_027475355.1 of Coilia nasus. Lineage (NCBI taxonomy): Eukaryota > Metazoa > Chordata > Actinopteri > Clupeiformes > Engraulidae > Coilia > Coilia nasus. The sequence continues at coordinate 25,048,463 of CM050210.1, read as the reverse complement.
TCTTGACCCACATAAGTCCTGGCCAGGAGACACTGATTGACTGCTACTCTTTATATCTTGTTTCTTGCCAAGTCATGCCAGACTAGGCTGCAGACATGCCGTAAAAGGACAAACGCGTGATCTGTCACATTTATATTCAAATGTCACTCGCGCAAGGGCAGCAATTCCGAGACTAGTGATAGAGCCAGACAGAGCTTAACTGTAGGTCTTCTGAGGTAATTTCTGTCATTAATAAAGGACACCACGGCATCCATCCTCCCACAGAGTTAGGTGTCACAGGTGTCTCATGGAATATGTATTCATCAATAAATGCACCCCTAGACCCCCGAGGGTTTATTTGCACTCGCCTATCATCTCTGATGTGCCAGTCATAACAAATACACGTCAGCACTGCAGCCACTGAAACCATGGAAACAACATCTGTGCATCTGTGCACTGTAGTTCCATTGTCATACTGTATGTTCCTTCCTGGTAGTTATGTGATATTATGCATGCTAGACTACCTGTAGTTTTTTTTTATTATTTATAGTATTGGATTAATTTGGGATTTGAATTAACTAAATCGTTTTCATAATATAGTTTTGTCATAGGAAAAACATTGCCGTTCTGTTGAGAATGTGTCATTATCTCAGCTAAGGCATTTCCCACTGTCCTCAATTTTATGTTGGTATGCAGTTACAGAGTAAATGTCAAAAACTTCTGGATATCTCTGAGTTTTTTGCCATCATGCTGTCACCCTCTCTTCCTTACGAGTATCTTTTAAGCCTGCCACTGGCACGCTATCTCTCCCTTTCACAATTGAATCTTGACTCATGCAGGCAAAATCAAATCTGTATTACTATCAGACTCCCCAGACAGAAGAAACAAGACACAGAACATTGGAAAGAAGGGGGTTGGGGAATGAGGGTAGAGAAAATCAATTACGTACCCCCTGCTTAAAAATTCTGTGAGGGTAAAGAGGGGGTCCGGAGATGAGTGGAGGGTATTAAACATGGTTGGCTTTTGATAACCCACCCTGTTTAATCACACTTTCCTCAATGTGCCCCTCTCTCCCCCACTCTGCCCCCCACTCTCCCCCCACCCCCCAACCCCTTCCTTACTCCAGTGCTTGCCATGCTTATCTCATCCCTGTGCAGTGTCAATCAATCTTCAGGTGCCTCCTGCTGCTCAGCCTTAGCTATTTACCCCCACCCCCCACCACACCCTACCCACACTCACACACACACCCTCCTACCGGCATTATTTATTCGCTTAGCCGTGCCGCTAATCCGAGGTGACTTGCGCAGCATAGCTTACGCTTCGCCCCATCTCAGCCTGTGGCTCTCTTCTTCAGCTCTGGATAGCCAAAGTCAAGAGGAACTGGATCTTTTGGCCTGTGGTGGTTGTGTTTTCTATTGAAACAATGAGCTAGTAGGGATGCCATTGTTGTGGCCAAAAAAAGGTAGATACTGTGTGTTTGTTTTTGTTTGAGGGATTTCAGCTAATCTTTAAAAGCAGTTGTAAATTATTTTGCCGTGCCAGAACTGTTTTGCCACAACAGTCATTTGGAAGTCATGTGAGTTCTCCTGAATGGCACTAGTCTGCTACACCACAGTTTTACAGACTCACTACCTATTGCTGGGGATTTTAAATGTTGCATCAATGTTATATATTTTAAATGTGCCCCGGGGCTTGATGGAAGGAAAGGTAAAGTTGTAAAGGGAGTTTTTTTGGTGTATGGCTTGCTTTTTCTATCTAGTTCCACTTCCTGAATGCAAGCAAGATGTCATGTGTTTACAGACTAGCATACTGCATTGTGATTAGCACCTACTAGAGTATAAGGAATGTACATGTATTCACGTTATGTATGGCAGCATAAATCCCTTTAAGGGCAAATGAGTAAAACTTTTGCACTATGCAAACCTAGAGAAACATAGGAATCTTGAAACAAACAACTGACATATATCGAAAACAACATTTAAAAATGGCTCGCTGTTTCAGTTAAAAAGCAAATTATTAGTACCATTTATATTGTGGCTGAATTTATATTACAGTAAAAAAAAATGCCTAACTGCATAAGGGACCCTCTTAAGCAAATAACCTTTATTTCCAAATCCTGTTAACATAAAGGAGACATTATTTTTTCCTAAATCCCAGCCCAGGGAAATAAAGCTGGACTTTGTTTAATTTTCTAAGTGAACACATTAAGATTAATATACCGCAGCGCTGACGTGATGCATAACTGCAGAGGTCCACTTTACATGTGGTGGTCTGTGACTAACTGCGTATTTGACCTGCTATCCTCCTGTTCCATCAACAGCAGGCGGTTTGTCACTTGCTGTATGGAGAAACTATACAGTGAGGTCAATAAGTATTTGATCACCCTGTGATCCCACTCCCACTTAGAATTTCATCATAGGTACATTTCCACTGTGAGAGACAGAATCTAAAAAAAACATCCAGAAATCCCATTGTACGATTTTTTTTAAACAATTTATTTGTATATTACTGTGTCAAATAAGTATTTGATCACTTGCTTATCAGACAGATTTCTGACCAGCAACGACCTGCTGTTCTGCTTTTAAATAGTCCAACTCCACTCTGCTCATTATTCTAAATTAGTAGCACCTGTTTGAGGTCATTAGCTTTCATAAAGGCGCCTGTGCACCCCACAATCAGTCAAAAGTCTAACTGCCAACATGGGCAAAACCAAAGAACTGTCAAAAGATACAAGAGACAAAATTGTAGACCTTCACAAAGCTGGAAAGGCCTACGGGGCAATTGCCAAACAGCTTAGTGAGAAAAAAACAACTGTCAGAAAATGGAAGAGGCTTATAGTCAATGTCCCTCGGACTGGGGCCCCATGCAAGATCTCACCTCATGGGGTAGCAATGGTGCTAAGGAAGGTGAAGAATCAGCCCAGGACTACACGGGAGGAGCTGGTCAATGACCTGAAGAGAGCTGTGACCACTGTTTCCAAGGCTACTATCAGTAATACACTAAAACGTCATGGTTTAAAATCATGCAGCGCACGGAAGGTTCCCCTGCTGAAGTCAGCCCATGTCAAGGCTCGTCTGAAGTTTGCCAATGACCACCTGGATGATCCAGAGAAGTCATGGGAGAAAGTCTTGTGGTCAGATGAGACCAAAATAGAACTTTTTGGTCTTAACTCCATTTGTCATGTTTGGAGGAGGAAGAAGGAGAAGTATCATCCCAAGAACACCATACCTACAGTGAAGCATGGGGGTTGATGCATCACGCTCTGGGGGTGTATTTCTGCACAGGGGACAGGACAACTGCACTGTATTAAAGAGAGGATGAACGAGGCCCTGTATTGTGAGATATTGGGCAAAAACCTTCTTACCTCAGTCAGAGCGTTGAAGATGGGTCGTGGCTAGGTCTTCCAACATGACAACGACCTGAAGCACACAGCCAGGAAAACCAAGGAGTGGCTCCGTAAGAAGCATATCAAGGTTCTGGAGTGGCCTAGCCAATCCAATAGAAAATCTTTAGAGGGAGCTGAAACTCTGTGTTGCTCAGGGACAGCCCCGAACCCTGACAGATCTAGAAAAGATCTGTATGGAGGAGTGGGCCAAAATCCCTGCAGCAGTGTGTACAAACCTAGTAAAGAACTACAGGAACGGTTTGACCTCTGTAATTGCTAACAAAGGCTTCTGTACCAAATATTAAATTTGATTAACGCAAGTGATCAAATACTTTTTTGACACAGTAATATTCAAATAAATTGTTTCAAAAATCGTTTTTTGTAGATTCTGTCTCTCCCAGTGGAAATGTACCTATGATGAAAATTTTAGACCCCTCCATGTTTTCTAAGTGGGAGGACTTGCAAAATCAAAGGGTGATCAAATACTTATTGACCTCACTGTATATGGGTTTGCAAAGGTCTATAAAGCACCAAACCCTTTGGAGTTTCCTGTTGCACAATGCACTGTCATTCATGCTTCCTGCCATAAGAGGTGGTGTACACCTGGTTGGGTAGCAGTAAAAACAAGGATGTTACAAAGGGTGATTATTGTGTGCACATATATATTTTAACAATGTTGACCGTAAAAGCTTAAGTCTTTTTATTATTGTCCTTGGGGGAGAAAACTTGACTTCTGCATTTTACCCATCTGGGGGGTGGGGAGTAATATACACACTTACACACAATGGAGAAGTGAGCTGTCCCACACTCAGAGCACACAAACCTACACATACCCAGATCAGAGGGCTGCCATTAATCTGGAGCCTGGGAGCATTTGGGGTAAAGTGCCTTGCCCAGGGCATCTCATTTGTGGCTGTGGAGAGAACGCTGCACAAACACCCATCCACTCAGTTTTTTATACCTGTCGGGGGATACCATCAATCGGGGCATTGAACCCACTACTGTCTGGTAACCAGCTCAATTCTCTAACCGGTATACCACAGATGCCCCCTATCAAGCAATACTGATCGTAAAAGGCATGAAAACATTTATTACTTTTGTAATTTAAAACAACAACAATGTTTATATGCATTTACCCTCCTCTACACTGCTGCAGGAACTCATAGTTCAGCAATTTTAAGCAATAGTTTTTTTACTGCAGAAACCAGTCCTGGGGTCCTCTATTACTGCCATCAAGTGCAGAAGTACCTACTCTGGGGCCCCTTAACCTGCTGGGTTGTGTTTGCAGAGATTGCTCACCCTTACTGGTGAACTTTGACATGAGTAGAAGACAGCGATCACCAGCGAGAAAATTGATTTACCAGAGGTTATAATGTGAATAGCTGAATTAAATGATGAGTCACCTTGCTGAATATGCAGTTAGTAAATGTTCACAAACAAAGCACCTGCTGTGTTTTTAAGTTTTAATTAGTCACAGTGGAGCTGTGGAGGTTTAGCTAATTAAAAAGTAATTTCTTGTTGTGAAATTAAACCACCTAATAAAGTGTTAGCAACTTTATACCAAAAAATGTAACCGTGGAGTCTTCCTTCAAGTAATTCCAATGTGAACTCGAAGATGCATGGTTTAAAGGTGAAATGTTGGTGCAATCAATAGAAGAATGTGCAGTACAGAGTGTAATAGATTTGGTTGTGCTTGGACTGTCAGCCAGGGCAGCAAGACTGAGAGAGCCAATTAGAGAACGGTTGCTGTAAACACCGAATCCACCGGGGAAGTGCCTTAAGATCCTGTGGTGAAAAAGTGCCTGTAGTGTAAGTGTACATCCCATTGCTCTTATCAGCCCCCCTTCCAATAAAACAGCTTTCCCCACACGAAGACATTTTGTCTAGGCAGCAGAAACAGCATAGAAGTGCAAGCTAAACGCGCTTTGTTCACTTCATACATCAAGGGGCTTGAAGGGGGAAAGATGATATTGAATTAGATTTGGTCTATTGCAATTTGTTAAGGATACACACATAAACAAGACAAGCTACTATGGAACAATACACTTCATCTGGAAAATTCTGAATTCCCACAATAATCACATTTAACCGGTACAGGTACACTGCTAGATTATAGAAATTCCCTGTGAAAGAATGCCAACTGTCCCTTTATTGTCATGTTGTCCTTTTGTTTGTCTTCCAAGTCGTCCTTACAGGCACCTTTTGGTTTTTTGCTTTTCCCTACACTACGCTTTACTGTTCACTTTGCACACACACTTTTAGTTCTTACCACATTTACATTCTGTTTGCGTTTTCTTATTATTGAAAATAAAAACTATATTGTTTGAAAAACCTGTGCTTGGTCTTCCTTTATGCTCCTCTCCCATACGAGTCTCACAGGTGTAACAACAAAGTTATAATAGGGGGTGCCTCTTAAGGGGTTAAAGTGCTTTATAAATCAACGTGACTTGACTTAAAAATAATATAGTGTGCTGAGAGGTCAATGCTGGACCTTGTCAGGCAGCACCTTTGAACTATTACTACTACACTTACGAGCAAAATGTATTGTACATATGTTTACTGTTTACTCTCAGGTTGACCTGCTGTTTGTCACATACAGGTACCAAAACCCTCATATGAACTTTTATGATTATCCATAGACTTTGAAGAAAAACTGTGTGATTTCTAATTTTCACAATGCAAATGTGCCTTTTATCTTTTGACTCTGAGATGCAAAACAAATTCAGAATTTTCATTGTGCTCCTCTCTTTGGCCTGGATGTCAGGGTTGAAGCTCCTGCATGCATGAGGGAGGGGCTATGGTTGCAACACCAGTAGATGTGTGTATGTGGCTTCTATTTGCATGCTGTGAATTGGAAAACACATTAGTGTGCAACAAAATGGGATTTTTGAAAAGCCCAAACAGGCTATTAGTGGGTGACAGATTGCTGACAGGGAATTTGCTATTTAAAAAATGAGATCTCCTAGATGTAGCCCTACACAATTGTCACACAATTGCCTCCACATACTGACATTATCTATAGGGGTAAGACAGAATAGAAGTCAATGTACTGTAGAAAAAATTGGAATCCAATTTGTATTCTAATGTGATTATTTTCATGGCATGTTCCTGCATAATGTGAAGCAGAAGTAGGCATTACATTAACACAAAGGCCTGTAGATATTACGTAAGAGCATAAATATATTTGAAAAGTAGATATTTCTTCTGGCCAACAATGTCTGTCTTATTTTCAGACATTGGTATATATGCTTTTTGGTGTAATGTCTTCTGCCCTTTCAAACTATCAATTACACTGCAGTGTGTTTGTAGAAGTACAAAATTCTGCTCTGCAAACATTCAGTGGCACCTCATTCCCACCTGCACATCAGCAGTGTGATTGGGAGGCCGGTACAGCCACCTGCGTCTCTCTCCAATCCGCTGTTCACACACAAGGCAAGAACAACAAAAGAAAAAACTTTCTTCAAACTGAAACTATGATGGGAAACCTCACACAGGAAAATAGGACAACTCACTTTCTGAGTAAACATCCAAGAACTCTCATAAAGCTTTTTAATGAAGGGAAGATCATGATTGTGTCTTCAGCATTTTTGTGGGCATGGTGTGACGAACAACAATGAAGTAAAAAACAACCAGCAGTGGGTGGGGGGTTTTTATTAAAACAAACACAGTCCTTGAAATTATTACCTACATACAAATGCTTTTCTCATAATTTCTTCTTTTTTTCCTTGTAGGAGGGTGGCCTTGCAATCGCAGTAAGTAACCTGCGCTGGTTGTGAGGGATGGAAATACTCACGGTAATGAGCTACCTGCAATAACCGGAGCCATACAACAGAGTAAAAAAAAATGATGCACTTTCTCAGTCATAGGATTCAGTTCATCAGACCCAAGACAGCCCAAGTGAACTAATTACACAGACTGGCTTTTTTTTTAGCAGGCTTTGTGGTCAGAAGATTCAAAATCTGTTTTTTTTTTTCTCCAGAACCATCCACCATTCTCCTAGTGGATACTGAGCTTCAGCAAGGTTACTGAGAGCCAGTGTTCCATAAACTAATCTCGACCTGTCATAAGAGGTGAAAAGTAAAAAAAGTAAATACAGATTGCCCTTGAGGTAAATTATAGGGCTCTTTAAGTATAACTGGTGGAGTCAGTGGGTGGGTGTCATCAGTGCAGTCGGTGCTTATCTAGCACAGCGGTGGTCCTGCGTATGTCTCTCTGTGAAGAGGAGAAGGAGGAGGAGGAGGAGGAGGAGGAGGAGGAAGATGCAGACTTAGGGATGAGCATTACAGCAAGACAGGAGAAGAGACAGATCTCAGCTCTCCCTGTGTGTGTGTGTGTGTGTGTGTGCGTGTGTGTGTGTGTGTGTGTGTGTGTGTGTGTGTGTGTGTGTGTGTGTGTGTGTGTGTGTGTGTGTGCGTGTGTGCGTGTGCATGTACAGTATGTGTGTGTGTGTGTGTGTGTCCATACATTGATTTTATGTATGTGTGCAAGCATGCATGTGGGTATGTGTGCAAGGCTTTTGTGGGTTTGTGTGAGGGAGAGGGATGAAAGATGCCTGAGCACCAGCACATGTTTACATTTGGACACATGGTATGTTTGTACATATCAGTATGTTTGCACATATGTCTGTGTGTGTGTGTGTGCGTGTGTGTGTGTGTGTGTGTGTGTGTGTGTGTGTGTTTGTCTTTAATAAGAGTGACTCGTCCTGTCTTCTGTCACTACCAGTGGTGTAGTGGTAGGTAAACGCATGTAAACACCTCTTTAAAGTACAAAATAGTGTCTACTTACTTTTGTATGATTCCCAATGTTAAAGATATGCACAGTTTACCCACCTTTTTTGCTGCTGTGCATACTGTTTACCTACCCTTTCTTTTACCACTACACTACACCACAGGCTTCTCTCCAGGGTGATGTCAAGGAACAACTCTGACCGTTCTGAGTACAGCCAAAGCACAATTACATTACTACACAGTGGTGCCAACTTCCAATCATTTCCCAGTATGTTCCAAACCTTTCCCTGAAGTATAAGGGCCAGAGTGAAAGAGAGAGCAGTTTTTTTTTTAATGTTTGACTGATTTAGCCCCCAGCCTGTTGTTGCCCCCCAAAGTAGAAGTTCAAGCAATACCCCTGCAGTGGGTTTGAAATATGGACAGGTGTGCAGACTCAAATATGTCACCTCGGTTGAATTTATAACTCCCTCTGTTCGTAACTCGTCTTCGCTAATTGCATTTCGCATCACTTTACTGGAAGACCCTGATCAATTGCTCTCATTCTCACAGCCCTTCCACTCAATACGTCTGAGTCCAGAGCCCAGTGTATTGTGTGATGGCTGGTTTGATGCTCTGTGACAACAGAACATTTCAGCTGGTCTGGATGCTGTTGTGCGGACTAAGGGTAATTATGGAAACGCATTCAGGGAAGAGGGATCTGTCATCTTTTAGCATCTGCCATCCTCAAAGCATACTCAGCTTTTATCATAAACACATGCACATGTAGACATGTAGACATGCACACGTGTGGACACACACACATATCCACACACTCTCTCTCTCTCTGTCTCGCTCACAAACGCATACATTTTCTCTCTCTCTCACTCTCTGTCTCTCTCTTTCATACACACTCTCTCTCTCTCTCTCTCTCTCTCTCTCTCTCTCTCTCTCTCTCTCTCTCTCTCTCTCTCTCTCCTCTCTCTCTCTCTGTCTCTCTCTCGCACACACAATGACATGAGCACACAAAAAAAAACACACCAAAGACAGGGCATAGAGCCTGGATAACCTTGTCACCAAGCAACAACATTTGCATATTCTTTCTGCTCTCCCCAGCACTTAGTATCAGATCTTCATTGGATGACATGGCCATAACTTAGGTCAAACACATGCATTTGCATCCACCTCCTCCGCTTTACAGGAAGTGCAAATGATGTGTGAATAAGAGATTTGATGTGAGAGGATTGAAAAAAAAACACAACAGCTGACCTACTAATGGGTAAAAAATTAATGAGTGATTGAGAACAGATGGTTGATTTATGATTGTTGTTTTTAATTGATATGTTATTTAGCATCTCCGCTGTGTGCACACAGCCTGCTTTGTTTTCCCATGTATCATCAAGATGGGTTATTTTGCTGCTCTGTGGACACTGCTGCTGTGGGCGTAAGGGAAACCTTACCATGCCAGAATTGTCCAGAAGATGGATTGTGTGTTGATTATTACTGTTTGTACATGTGCAGCAGTCCAATACACTTCTTGTCAAGCCAAACAACATGTAACTGTAAGCATCTGCCTGCCGTGCCCTGAACCGTGTCCTTGGACCGTGTCCTCAAGGTGAGTGGATGGATGACTAATAGCCCAACCTCAGTTTTTCCACCCACCATGATATTGAGCATGCCAGTCAAGCTCTGCCGACCTTCCCTGCCACCCCCCTGGCCATCAGGAACTCAAGGAAAGATGTCTCAAAAGGGCCACTTATTTCCAGAAGCTTCTCATGTTATTGGTTTGTAGAACAACTCCTGCCACACGAACCAATATATTAGCTGCAAGGATGGAGGGTGGGCGGATTGAATTTGATCAATGGAGGGCTCATACAGACAATATTGTAGTCTTCACAAACATTGATTTCCTTTTTCCATTGCCTGTGTCAGAGCTACTACACAGACACAGACACAATAGAGAATACATGGCTCTGTTAAGGTGGCCCTACATGGCTTTGCACTTTTGAAAATCGTGACCCTGAATATCAAAGTTAGGCAGATGCTGTCGTGCAATCATTAGAGACATTAACCAGCCTGCTGGCTAAGCTAGCGTGAGCAGTCTGGTTGCCATTAGTAACGCATCAATATTCTTGCAGGGCTTCATTTTCACCCTTGGGTGTTATTGGTGGGAGGTCCAGAGAAGACGGCATTGCTGAAGTAATGCTTCCTTTAGCATCAAGGGATTCCTGGTCAAGCAATGACACAAGCATTTGTCAGCCTCTTATCATCTAGATCTGGCCAACCTGACACATGATATAAATGAATAATTGACGGGGGCAAGGAAGGTGTGAGATATAGGTTAGGGACTGATTTGCCTCAGCAGTGAAGCTCATTCATTTTCTTGCCCGGACTGTAAAAAGAGGACCTTCAGCTGGGTCCTACATCTTTTATTGTTCCCATGATGATGCACACACACACACACACACACACACACACACACACACACACACACACACACACACACACACACACACACACACACACACACACACACACACAATATAAGTTTTGAATGGTCTGGTCTTTTGTGTGGGGGAAAAGAAGGGTTTTATTAGGTTTTGCACTCTCTGGCTATGCACCCAAGAGATCATCCCTCAGCAAGAGGCCATGGTTTTGACAGCATGATTTAAATTCAAACTGTTAATAGTAATATGCAGTATCTATCTAATTACTGTGGAATGAATTGCATTCATTCACCACATGAGCACTTGCATGATTGAAATCAATTCCCTTTCTCTTACAGTGACGGTAACACATTTATCCCATTTTAAAAGTCCTTTCTCCATAGACAGCTCTGGGTGATATATGCGCATTTGCGCGGGGGGCGGAGAGGTGAAGAGGGGGTTGTGCGTGTGCCTGGCTGAATGACGGCGCTATCACCGGGAGTGAGGGTGAGGACAAAAATGAGAGTAGTTTATCCATGGAGGCAGGGAGGGAGCACATCTCTACGCACAGCCTGAAAATCAAGAGGCACCTTAACAAAAAAACCACAGGATTTTAATGATGCAACACCGGAGTATGTTGATTTAAACCGGCTTTGACAACACCACATTTTGGGATCTGATATTTTGTACTTATTGGCTTGGTAATATGGGAATGGACAGACGGAGACGGGCTTCTCTCGCGCTCACCTTGAACTTCATTGCGCTTCTGTTTGCCGTTTCAGCGCTCACTACCAGTTACTGGTGCGAAGGAACCCGGAAAGTTGTTAAGCCGTTTTGCACGGGGCCAGTTACTGCTAAACACACATACTGCATCAGGTTTAACAGCTCGAACCTAAATGACACCCGCCTAGTCCAGTATATTTGGGAAACTGGAGAGGATAAGTTTGTCCTTAGGAAATTTCATTCCGGGATTTGGTTTTCCTGTGAGCAAAATGTCAACATGATCGGTAAGAAGTTAATTAACCTTGTGTTGTGTTGTGTTGTGTTGTTGAGTCAATATTAACAACCTTCTGTGAGTAATACCCGCCTATGGCTTGTTTTACGTCGTAGCTCTGTAACATGGGTACCTGCATAAACACTGTGAGTTTAGATATTGCAAACAGTGGTATAGTTGGTGCTATTCAGTCAGCACAAAATTCAAAATAAGTCTTCTTAGTTGTAGCCTGGTGTGGCCGACATAACTATAGAGTGACTTAAAGCATAGGCTAAGGCTCATCTTTAACATTGACTGACACTTTTGTTAGGTTGTCCCCATGTGCACACAGTCAGCAACTCAAACATTTGCTTATTCGTGATTTCCCCCCTGATTGTCCTCCCTTGGAACAAATTTACCACCTGGCATTTCAAAATTAGGTCTTTAAAATGATCATTTCATTGGAACAGCAAAGTTAACAAACATTTCCATCATACGCTGTTTTCATTGGTTGTACAAAGGATAGTCAAGGACACCGCTATAGCTTATGTTGCCTGGTTATAGGCTTGAAACAACATGTATAATGAAATTATACAATATAATGATACAATATTATACAATATACATTTCATTTCATTTCTAGGTGAAAAATGCAGAGGTTTTCTGAACATTGCTCCACCTCATGAAAGAGGTAAGTTTGCATTTTGTACGTGTGGTAATACTGATGTTGTTAATATTTCCATATGGTATTTGCATTAGAATGTATCATCCCACAACTGTTTATCAGTGTAGGTTTTATTCACAAGGATGCAGTCAACCTCAGGGACACTATAGCAAACATGGCCAATGCAAAGACAGTGTAGCTTACAAAATATGGGTCATCCGGTCAGATACCAGACAGAGGAACATTTGCCACAATGTGCCCTCAATGTGAGTGGTCGCTGAATGAAAAGTCGTTCTCTTTTCACAAAGCCAGAGATGACCAGAGGATAATTTTTAAACATGACACAGCTGTATCTGGCCGAAACTGTCATTAACTTTGAAGGGGGGGGGGGGGGGGGGACAGGCAGGCAAGTGAAGTCTGGGCTTAAGATGAGCTGTAATGTTCTTTGTTTTTAAAGTCTGGACACTGCGTTAATTAGAACTCCCCTGCAGCAAGCAGAAAGATGCCCTTGTGTAGCTCCTGACACCTGTGCAAATGGGCTTTGCCTGTCAGACAGTGTTACTAATGGCTCTGCATTGTGAATCCCCCTTTTTAATCCACTTTAAATCCACTCATGCTCCTCCTCCTGTCTCACCCCCATTGCTCGAGCTGTTTACTCTTCTCCCCCTTTCATACTCTCAGTACCATGCACTCACCCTCAGTAGTTCAAGACTGGAAAAAAGCATGTCTGATTTACACTGAACAACTGTGGCCATAGGATGCATGTACTAAGAGCAGTATGTGCTGCTATTTTGTTAGAAGACCTACCTGCAATATTTGTGGTTTTCAAATTCATTAATGGGTTTGTGAATTGACTATATGGGCCAGCACAGGTAACTAATCTAGGTTACACTTTATTTTACAGTCCCTGTTACAGTGTAACTACATCATTAGGTACACTGTAATTAAGTGTGTAACAACATGTAACATCTACCATAGGGGTGAGGAAGAGTTAAGATTAGAGTTAGTCTTAGGTATGTACAGTGTAAGTATATGATATTACATGATGTTATATTTAGATACTAGGTTAGGGTTAGATACTAAAACAAACCTGTAAAATAAAGTGTTACCCTGATCTATTCTCTGCAAACACAGCAAAAGAACTAAAGATTGGCATTGGACATTATTTCCTATGTGAGATGGCATGGAGTAGTGTGTGGTTATGAGAGGAGGAGCTGTAGAGATTCCTTAAGCATGCCTCCATTTCTGTGTAATCACCAACTTGTTTGACATAATGTGGTTGCACCCTGAATGACAACAAGAACAATAGGAGGCTTTTGTTTGTGTATGTATTGATTAGTTTGCCTCAGTCCCTGTCATGTCCCCCAAAGGGAGCAGAGAGGTATCAGACAGCACCGAGCCCAATCGCAATGGGTCTTGATAAGGTTATCAGAACCTTGATCAGATTGTACATACCTTTTAAGCATCTCTTAAAAAAAGACTTTTTGGATTGATGTTGATACCCCTCATGTTGCATCTTGATCTGTCCGTCTGTCTTTCTCTACAGGTGTCCTGTGGTTATGTATCGTGGCCGAGGGCCTGTACATTCTTCTGTTGGCCACGGGAGGCATTCTCATGTCCATAGAGGTTTGCCATTTTGGCAACGTCATCGATGGCCTTAAGCTGAATGCCTTTGCCGCCATATTCACCGTCCTCTCAGGTAACATCATCATGATTCTCCTGCTTTTTTGTGCACTTCATAAAATGATTTTCAGACGTAAGTGGACCTTGGGTGTTAATTTTCATTAGCTACAAGTTTAAACAACAGTCACAAAAGTAAATATTTACTTTAACAAAAGTAAAGATTGATTAGACTGAAAACATTTGGCTGCATTGCCAAAGGACTGTAGTTGAAGGTAACTCGTACTTGAACAATGGCCAAAGTTGCAAATAGGCATTTTTAGTCAAGCAAGGGAATCTTGTGCTGTGAGCCACCATCGCTGTATCTGCAGGCTTGACTTTGCCATTCTCCTTTTTTTCTTCTCATGGACTCAGAGGATGACATCCCCAAAGAAAGCAAGGATAGTGATCTCTGGGCTTTTTCACATATATAGGTCAGCCTCACATGTATCTGCTTGGGGGTCAATGAAAAAACAAGTGACAACAACAGGGAGGTTTGGTGGGAACAAACAGCAGACCTCTAACACACACAGTGCCTTTGGCTCCTATTCACTCATAAATCATGTTGTATGTTTAAGGTTATATGGTATAGAAGTCAGTATGTAATGTCGTGGCTGGCATTACTGGTACCATTAGACATCCAGCTGTAAACCTCATAACCGCAAAAAGAAAATAGTACAAACCAAATGGTCCTCATGCTTGTCCATAAAGAATGATATGTGTCACACAGCTCAACCAAACTGCGTTTTTGCATATAGATACAGAATGTTACTAGATATAAAAAAAAGTATACTTAACAACTTTGATTTCGAAGCCTTTTTATCTACCACAGTATTACTTAGCTGTGATGGAGATGCATGAAAATGTCCTTTCTTTCGGTATTCATTTTCTTGTTCTGTTATGCAGACTTTAAAACACAGATCAATCATAGCCAGTTCTTCGTCTTCAGCATATTATTTTTGACAACATGGAACAAGACTACATTTGCAGTCTGTCATAGAGCTAGATTTACCAGATAGATTAGATTGACTTGAGAAGGTCTAATATGGGTTTGGTTTCTACTTAACAGTGTCATAGGAATATGTTTAGAAAACTATTGGTATTTTTGCATTTTCAAGAAGTAATGTAACACCTGTAGTTAATTTGTTTTGTCTGGATGATTCTTGTGAAATCCAGGGATTATCACGTAATGGGATTATCATGGAGATTTATGTTTCTCTCTCACTCTCTTTCTCTATCTCTCTCTCTGTCTCTTTCTCTCTCTTCTCTCTCCCTGTCTCTCTTTCTCTCTCTCTCTTTCTGTCTCTCTCTGTCACTTTCTCTCACCCACTCGCTCACTCATTCTCTGACTCATTCTTGCTCGCATTAATGATTTATTCTGTAAAGAAATCCACTAAAAATGAGATTCATTCACACACACACACACACACACACACACACACACACACACACACACACACACACACACACACACACACACACACACACGTAGTAGGCTTCAGCAGCTTCCATGCCCTCCAGAGAGAGGTGAAGGTAACTCTTATTCCGGTACCCAGCCTAACAGCGTAAACAGCCCCACCTCACCCCCATCGCCTCTCCCCTCAAGGCTGCCTTCCCCTCGGGCAATTGACGGCAGCGACATCCACAGCACCCAATTACAAAATATGGGTCACATTTCCCCCAGCCCCGCTAATACGCCCCAGCAGAAGAGGCTGCGCTCGTCTGGGTGCTTAATGAAGTGAGGCAGCACTTTGTCGCCGTTGTCAGACACAGTGACTCAGACGCAAGTGAGGAGCATTCGACACATTGACTGGGATGGGCTGTAAATAATGGCTCTCTAATCCATCCTGAATTTTCGCTGTGACTTTTTTTTTTTTCTTCTTCTTCTTCTTCTTCTTCTTCTTCTTCTTCTTCTTCTACTTGCTGGCATCGCTGGCTTTTTCTTCTTCTCCCCCCTCTCAAATCCACTGTAGGGTGACATTGGCCCTCCTCCCTCAAGGTCTGGATAGTTGATGTTGTGTGATGAGAATAAGTTTGCCATCTGGACGGAAGGCATAGGCACTCACTCATTCACTTCATCTCTCTCACATGCACACACAAATGCACACTCACACATACACACACAGTCACGCACACACACGCACACGCACACACACACACTCAGAGACACAGACACAGACACACACTCACACGGCACAGTGACCCTGACACATATACTCCCACGCCATATTTACACCCTGCGGTCCTGACGGATATTAATTACTTCCACTCCTGGGATGTGTGCGAGCACAAGTTAATGTAGTTCACCTTGGCTTCTTTTACCCTGCTTTACCGCTGTGAGTAGTCACTGGAGTGTTAGACCTGATGTTAGACCTGTTAGAGTTGTGATATCATAGGACTCTGTGTTCTCTTCCTTGATTTACTGACTTGAAAAGCTTCTGTCCGGATTTTTTGCAGTCTCATGCTCTCTGGCGTTACCTGTAGTTGGTGTAGCCCTCCCCCTTGTGGTGACAGTTGACAAGCAGAGATTTGTGAATCGTGTTACATGTAAAATTTCCCAAATTCACTTAGAATATATATACAGGGTGGGCCCAAAATAGGCTTACACTTAGTAGATATGCACCTTACATTTTTTACAAACATGACAAAAATAAACACAACAAAAACTAAATGTGACACATATAATGAAACAACTGTAGTCTAGTGAATGAAAATTCAACTACTTTTATTTAATGTCTTTCCTCAGCCCGTATGTCCCATTTTGTGTTTGACTATGATGTATAGGCCTCCTTGGGATGGTAGCTCACATGATGTACACCACAGCCTTCCAGCTAACAGTGAGTCTGGGGCCAGAAGACTGGAAACCACAGACCTGGGACTACAGCTGGTCATACATGTAAGGTCCCCATTGGGCTTTCAATGTCATATATATGGGACATAGCATGTTCAATGTCATTTATATAGAGCATTACATATTAATGTGCATATTGCATATAGAGTGTAGCCTATGCAGAGTTATGCAACTGGGCAAAAGTGAAAGTAAGGTTAGTTAAAGGATGTTTTCACTCATGGAATGTTTCTTGTCCTATTAGAAATCAATACACTATGAGTGAAAGCAATTGTTGTATACTGTCCTTTATCTTTATCATTTTAAATTAAGATATCCCTTCAATGACCTCATCATGGTGCCAGCCTGTCTGCTCTCTCAGCAGAATGGTCCTACAAAAATGAACTACTGTAACCCATTTTTTAAAACAACAAGACATATAAATGGATATTATAATTAAATTCCCTCTGTTGCCCATGTTAGTAGTGTTGTATTCAGGCCTACATCTATTACTGATTTCTAGAAGTATCTGTATAGTCATAAGCTAATTTCTCTTCAAAACTATTTACTTCTGCGAGCACCTTCTCTCTTAACAACAACAAGCTAACCTCCACTGCCATGCACTCTCAACTTATTCCCTGTGCACTTACTGTGTTAGCTCTTACATGTACTGCATGATTGTCGTCCCTAATTTGTAAGACTTGTAAGGATAAAAAAGTGTTTGCTAACTGTAAAATATAGTGTTAAAATTAGCCATCTCACTTAGTAGGTATGCTTGGCACTCCAATTCAACTCAGCTTCAAATTGATTTATCTTTTATTTTTTTTATTTTTTCTTCTTCTTCTTCTTCTTCTTCTTCTTCTTCTTCTTCTTCTTCTTCTTCTTCTTCTTATTATTATTATTATTATTATTATATTTTTATTATTATTATTATTAGTAGTAGTAGTAGTAGTAGTATTTTTTAGTATTATTTATTTATTTATATTATTCATTTATTTTTACCTTAAAAATCCAAGAACCCTACAGATACATAGACGGCACCAACAAGTTTATCAGTACTCAGACACATAACCCCCTGGTTGCGTTTTGCAGATTGGCTTGGAGCTCCTTCACAGCATGCATGGCCTCCTCTGTGACCACCATCAACCGCTACACAAAGACTATCCTGGAGTTCAAGCACAAGCGCAAGAACATCGAGAAGAACCTGAAGATCAAGCAGAAGCTGCTGGACCTGGAGTCCCCGGAGCAGGTGTGGGACATGTACATCAGCTCCGTGCCCAGCACGACGGCCGAGGAGCTCCTGGACCTGTCCAGCTCGGGACGCAAGCTCTCCCACAGCTCCGTCTTCTTGGACCTCAATGACCTCCCAGACCACCAGGTGGAGGAGTACTGCTGAGGCATCCCAGGCCTCTCACTGTCTGTTCTGAGCCCAGTACTACTGTTTCTTCATACACACACATGCACACAACACACCATACACACATGACAACAACACACAGACATCCCCACCCCCCCCCACACACACACACACCTCATCTCTCAACCCCCCGATATTACTAGTGTTGCCTGCCAGCAGTGTTCTGCTCCCCCACAGTACACAATTGTGGTCTCTCTGTTTCTTTTCTCCTAAAACTGGGCTATGTTGTGACCAAAAAAGGACTAGCTGTTTTTGTCAGTGAGGTTTCTGTCATCTGTGTTTGGTCTTTTTGTTTACATGTAAATCATGCAGAAACAAACGAAGTAAAATAAAAATGTGGGAATTAGAATATTTTGTTATTATGGAAATTCAGGTATTGGTTTCCCCATTTTTTTCATATCACATCAGCACAAATTCACTGATGTGTGAGAACTAAAAATAGGCATGGTTTCAAGAATATCTGATTGTCTTTTTTTTGCAAAAGAAAGCCTTTCACATGCAGAGACATATCGTCCTGTTTAAACTGTAGAAGAGTTGGCAGACTGCACAGTCATTGTCTAACTGCTGACGTGCATGGCAGTCTCAAGTAGCCACACCAGCATGAATCCCATTGTGTCCTCCTATTGAAAGGACATGAAGGATGAATTTCCATTTAGATAATCTTACAGCGTCCTCAGCTTTAGTCGGCAAATGTCCTGCTGTGTATAAAACACGTATTTAGTTACAGACCACATGCTGAGTGCCTTTGCTTGTTGTATTGATCCACTTTTTTTCCAGTCCTTTCAAACTGCATGATACCTATTACCTATAGCTTTAGTTTCAGCATGTTTTGTAATTTGTAAATATGACAGTCATTGTAATTCTTCCTGAATTTTGTCTAATTTGAATTCTGAGAACATTTTTCCCCAAATACAACTGCCAAATGACATGCTAATCATTTCTTGATATTATGTGAATTTGTTTTTTTTAACGTATTATGTAGTTGTGTAAATTATGACGTGTTTGACTTGATGGCTTTTGGTTAGTATAGTTATTGTCTACTGGTTTTATCCTTATAACGTACATTCATAGTCTAAAAGGGCATATACATACTGGAATATTTAATAATAAGGTCTAATGGTTAGCCCCTGTTTGTTAGGATTAGCCTTAACAGTGTCATAATATTTGAAATACTTTTTGTAAAGTCAAGCCCTTTGGCACTCTGCATATGTGTTTTTTTATTTGGGTGAAAACAGTATGTAGTACAGAAATACCTTTTTGTTTTACATACTGTTGCTTATTGTACAAAACGTCTTTCTGTCCATTTCATAATTTTTTGTAAGGTTATATATGTTGTCATGAAGGGAATGCATGGGTTTTCGAGCATGGTCATTTCATAGCTTTAGTAGGAACTTAAACTTGCAGTTTTACGGTGAGCTATAGCTTACAACCTTTCAAAAAGGCACATTATTTGACAATAACATCTAAGCTAACCGTAAGAAATACTTGGTGTCAGATCCAGCATGGGCCCTGCTCATTCATTATATTGTGCATAGCCTACACTGTGCGCAGACATGAATGTGGTATTTGGTATCCTTGCTCAATGTTCAGGTATGGTTTTAGTAAGCTGTGAAGTTTTCTTGTTCCCCCTAGTGCCGACTTTTGAAAATTACAACACGCACAAAATAAGGACATTTAGCGTTAAACCAATGAACTTGACATACTTTTCTACAAAGGAGTGTTTATTTATTTATTTATTTATTTGTTCATGCTTGTATTAAGTTCTGATATTAATATGTGAGATCGTCTTTTTCTTTGTGACTTCGTGCAATATAGACTTTGGCTGAGAAGTGTTTTAGAGATGAAAAGCCATTGCAAATTTCATGACATAATTATGACTGTTTTTGTTACCATTATGTACTTTGCTTTGATTTATATCATGAGGCAAGATGTATCTATTGCCTTGCCTGTTTGGAACAGATGGGCATTGTTAAAATCAAATGTGTAGGGCATTGATTACCCAAAGTGTTGGGTTTGTTTTAGCCACATTTCAACTTATCCACATGGGTAGTACTGAGAGCTGTGGACCGAAAGTGTTAGGTGATGAGAAATATTGATTTTTTTATGTAGGCCTACTATATAATCCTGTCAGAGAATCAGATCCATTTCTAGCTTCTGTCTATAACAACATTCCCAAATGCTGAAAGTGCTTGTTTATTTACTTGTTATTTATTTCTTTGATTTTAGGAAGATTTTTTAATCGAGCTACTAATTTCACAAAATGGAAATACCGAGGATTTACAGTTTTGCCAAATTAAACGTTTACAGGGAGTTGTTCTTCGTGCCAGATAAGGTGATAACATGTAGAAATGTGAAAAGTATGATAATATATAATGCTGATTTATTTGTAAACACTGTTCTTTAAAGCAGACAATAAACCTGCTGTTGCTTCAATTCAATGGTGTGTTCGCTTTTTGATCACTGGTTTAGTGTATCTTTTTTACAGTTTAGCTGTAGGCCTACTGACTGAAATAGCAAGCGCCGCCACATTCTCCCTTCTGTTTAGGTTCATTTCTGTGCATATTGTGGTGTGTTGTGAGTGGTCATCAGACCTTCTTGCATTATGATTCACCATCCTACTGGTTCGTTTAGTAACGTGAGTGGCAAGCGCCTACAATTTCTGCAATTTCATCTCTGTCAAAACCGTGCCCACTGTAACCTTTGTAATTACTAGATAATTCCACAGGGTGGCGCACTTACACAAACTTACCGTCATTAAAACCCACGCATGTGGAAAGCGTTGTATTCACAAGGACAACAGATACACACACATAAAAAAGACACACACACACACACACACACACACACACACACACACACACACACACACACGCACACATCATCTGAAAACACAACTGATTGTTTCCACAACTGATTGTTTCAAAATAATTTAATTGCTCGCTTGGAGGCTATGTTTCAAAGCTAGTGCAAACATCATGCAGGCAAATGGCTCTACAGCTTGTCAGCATCATTTGTAGATCTATAGACATTTGAGAAGAAACAGTACAGAACTGTACCATCCACAGAGCAGGGTTGAGTTTTTCACACCCTTATCTTCACAGTATACGCAGTCCTTATTCTCTTCCATTGTCATATTTTGATTGATTCACTTTCCATTGGTTCCATTGTTCTCATTTCCAACAATAAACAAGGTTAAAAAAAAGTCTAAATAGGACAAAACCAAATTTTGAACTGTGAATTGAATGTACTGCACTGAGTGTATTTGAGGGTACTGAGAGAGCTCTCCATATTGAGTGTATAAATACTACTTAATGGACACAGTCGCTGTTGATGAAGGCTTGATGGGGTGATTTTGTGTGATTTAAAGACATAAACTGATGTATTTGTACACCACCGTTTGTATCCATAGCATATTTGCTGATTGTTTTCTATTCTGTGTAATTATGCTGCTGTACATATGTAATCCTACAAGCACATCTCAATCTGAACCCACTATGCCTGACAGAAAAAATCCTTGGTGTTTTGGAGGAGAAATTGGTGTAAGCGGTCGAGGTTGGTGAATGTGAATGTTTCACTTGTATTGCAGGACAAAAGGCTACTGGCACATACTCTCCATGGCTGGCCACACCGACAAAATTATGACACAGCAGGGCAGGTCCTGTTCATCCTTATCTCATTTTTTTGCAATTCCATTGTTTTTTTGCCATCATTTACCTTGTGCCAAACAACAGTAACTGGAGAGAGAGAGAGAGAGAGAGAGAGAGAGAGAGAGAGAGAGAGAGAGAGAGAGAGAGAAAACTCCATCCATCAGCGAGCGAAAGCACCGCTGATGAGTCTCTGTTAGTGACAGCTTTGGTGCCAGCATCGAGGTCTCTGGTGAAAAATAAAATGATAACCTCTCAGCCAAGCGCTATTTGTCACTGCTCGGGAAACAATGTGCTGTCTCAGGATATTACACTTGACTCACTTTAGGACCGGCATCCAAAACATATTAAAACTCATAAAATTCAGTTTCCATCTCGAGACCGGCACTCAAGTGGCATTGAATTATCCATTATCCCCCCCGTCTAATAACAGTTTATAGTCACGCGGTCGCTGCTGCCGGGGGCCTCAAAAGGCAGCGGAGAAATTAGATGAATATTATTTCGAGGGGGGAAGCGGGTTCCATTCCGAGGATATTAACGAATCAGTCACTGCCAGCCAAAGTCCTGCCCCGCCATTTGGTAGAAGCGCAGGTTGTGTGGCTGGTAGAATTCCCTCAGTTTCTGGATGACCGCGGGGTCAATCTTGGGGTGGGGTCGCCCCTTGGTCTTGCCCAGGCAGTGGGGCTTGCTGCTCCCCTCCGGCTTCTTCAGGCAGGGGAAGCCCTTGGTCTTGTTGAAGTAAAAGTGCTTGTCGGTGACGATGCGCTGCAGGCCCAGGAAGTCCTGGACGCGGCCCAGCTCTCCGGCCGGGTCACTGACCAGCCGTTCGCCGTGCACGAAGTGGATCTGCGAGGGGGGGAAGTAGGCCAGCCAGCGCTCCAGGTGCTTGGCGTACAGGCCGATCCACAGCGGGCTCCACAGCGCATCGATCTGGCCCGCCGACCCGTTCTTGAAGGTGAGCATCTCGAAGCTGGGCACATCCGGCGTCTTGGAGATGATCTGCGTGTAGTCGGAGATGGCCCGCGTGATGGGGTCCCGCACCACCACGATCAGCTTGATGTCGCGGGACATTGCATAGATGCGGGCCGGCGTCTCCTCGGTGACGAAGTAGCGTGGGGTCTTCTCCATAACGATTTGCCCATCCAGGGCCTTAGGCATCATACTCCTGCAACACAAGCACATAATAGCACAAATACAGCCTTGAAGAACATAGTCTTGCAAGCAAAGCACATCGAAGATTATAACAAACTCACACACACATAACAATGTATAAAAGTAATAAATAAAAATGTAAAAGAAGAATATATTACAAAAGCACATAAAAGAATACATAAGGCTTTTAAGTATATACTCTTGCAACAAAAGCACCTTAAAGCATACATAAGGTCCTGAAGAACACCATGATAGACCATCTAATATGATCATCAGACTGTCCCCTGTCAAGCCATAGTTTATACCCTTAGGCTGCCAGGCATTCGAATTCAATTGTTTCCCTAAGGAACGACATGGGTAAGAGGCAATTTCACTGTTGTGATGTACCTTGTTGTTTGTCTTTAAGGCTTCTAAAACTGTGAGATATTCAAAGTTTAAATCTGTTCAACTTTTGGAGTCACTTCTTTAACAATGGGTTGTTGCATAGCACTCGCTTACAGCTGAGATCCAAACATCAATAAAAAAAGATGGACCGTACATAACTTATCAATAAAAAAAAACCTTGACATCTCCAGCAAGCAATTTTTAAGCATTTAGATTTTGGAAAACTAGCGAAGCTTTTTGACTTTTGGGAGTGAAAACCAAAGCATCACACTGTGAACGGCCCCTAAGGCACTCAAGACCATGTCCCCATGATGGACCATCTAATATGATCTCCAGACTGCCCCGTCAAGCCATAATTTATCCCCCTGGATCTCAGAGAGAGAGAGGGTGGCCTCAGCTACCCTCAAAGAGAGTTCATTCATTAACTCCCCTCCAGTGTTAGTAGTACTGTGTGTTGGGGGAGGGGTAGCTTACAGATTTGAGGATGCATGAGCTGGACAGGTCAGATGACTCTTGGGCCAACAACATGCCTTGTTTCCTGTGCCTTCGTGTGATGTTATTGGCCGGGCCAAATGAGGACGGGGGTGGGATTCCTCCTCCTGCGCTCCCCTCTCTAAGTGTCTCTCTAAATGTGCATGCGTAATGGAGAAGGGATGCGTGCAGATGCACCAACCACATCAATCACAGCGGGTGACTGACACTCAAGACACACAACCAAATGGGCCAGCCTGAATGTATGTCTCTCTCTCTCTTTCTCTTTCTTTCTCTCTTTCTCTCTCCCTCTCTTTCATTTGTTCCCTACTCTCTCTTGTCTCTCTCTGTTCATCGTCCAGCCACGCACCAGGACACCAGATGGGGATCATTTCTATCAGTGGTTAGTCTGCGAGGTCCGAGCCCTGCCTAATGGCGCACCTGCACCCCACCTGCCTCCCCGCCTGGCTTGGCAACACACACACACACGTGTGTGTGTGTGTGTGTGTGTGTGTGTGTGTGTGTGTGTGTGTGTGTGTGTGTGTGAGCCCACTCTCTATGTGTCTCTCTGTCTGTCTATCTGTCGTCTCGCCACCTTAGACAGTGGATGAAAAGAGAAGAGTGTCCCCACAGCAGTATCAGTGTTTCCCCTCTATGCTTTCAGCTGCAGCAGGATGTCACCGCTGCTAAAATGATGAGATTGGTGAAATGAAAAGATGATGCCTTTTTATTTGCACACTATGTAAGCACTACACCCAAAGGGTTATTTTAAAAAGTGTTAATATGTACATTTCTTAATGCAGAAGTTGCCAGAAGTCATCATTTATGGGGTTATTTTCAAATATTCGCCCAGACGGACCCCCCTAAAATAGTTGGGTTAACAATGTTCGAGACTGGGACGATTCTAGGGGAGACATGGCTGGTATTCATTCCAAAATGTTTATTCAAATCACAGAGACAATTGCAAGGGCTTTGGACCCATCATGGACTTCATCAGGCCATTATTTTTTATTTACTGCAAATTTTGTTCTGCGTCTGGCCTCACTGAGAAGGGCTTTGCACACATTTACCACTACTCTTGGTTATGCTTCATTTTATGGTACCTATTAGAGTGTATCTACATCATGAAGTGTTAAGTATAAACAGTGTAAGTATAAAACATGTTGTTACATGTAGATAAAAGGAACTGTTAAATAACACTGGGCTTCGAGGAACAGCCTAGTCTCGTCACGCACGCCATATAGAATTAGAAAGTGAAGCATGAGAATCCATTAAACATTGATGAGATATTGGACTGGTGGTAGTGAGTGTTTAGAAGCGGTAATGCCACTGCTCACAAACACAGCACAAAAAAGCCCTTTCCATGTTCCCAATGTTGTCTTTCAATGAGGTAATTCTTGTTAAGAATTCCTGACAAACAAAAATGTAACATTTCCACCTGACCAGAGTGAAAAACAAACATATACGTCTGATCAGTCCATCCAGGAAACGGGAGCAGGAAATACAAAACGGGCCATCATTGTCATTCCAGTGGAGTGGCGGTGAAAAATGCTGACTAGGGACTATTATTATGGCTTTCAGTTGTAAGGTTGAACCCTGGCCAGGCAGAGGATCTCGGCTGTCTCAGCCATTAAAATTCATGTTGAGTTTGAGCAAGCAAAAGACATCTTTCAGGAGGGGCTGGAAGGTCTGGGGCTGGTGAGTGTGTGCTGTTTTTATTTTCCTCAGCTTTAGGAGTGGTGATGGCACACAGTTGCTAACCACGCACACACACACACACACACACACACACACACACACACACACACACACACACACACACACACACACAGACACACTCAGACTCACTCACTCACGCACGCACGCACACACGCACACACATTTACACATGCGCACACACACACACACCCTTACGATTTTCACATGAGGATATCTGAACACATCTAGGCTATGGCCTCGCCTGACTGTTAAAGCACCAATAGGGATGTGTCGCTATTTGTGAAATACTGTTCAACTTTTTATGAGACTCTGGCTTACTACAGCCTTTTTTAGGGCAAAGATTTTACACTTAACTATAAATCAGTAGGGTGGGCAGCAACACAGAACTACACTTGAAGTCTTGAGTTAAACATACTTGAGAAAATACGCTGATGCAAAGTGCTTCCTGACAGCAATTGGATTTATTTCAGCCATTGTTTTTGACAGCATCAGGACCAAGAGCCATTGCCTTTTCTGAAGTGTAGAACAATACGAGATGCACGCAAAATAAATATCTCAAGAGGTCAGAGGTGGATTTAAGACTGAAAGAAAAAATTGAGGTCATAGGAACTTGTAATGAAAAGAGACTCTGCACATACTCTCTGGCACCATTTTATAAGTTCCCCAAATGTTACAGAATGCTCATCCTCCACCTTGGCATTTCACACATCATCTTTCTGCTATCATGCACACATACACACCAATCATCACACATACCACTTTGAAAGGTTACTGGAAGCAAAAGTTATTGGTTAAAACTTATCTGGTCTAATGCTAAGATGGCCTGTGGGTTGCCCAACCTGTAATTTAGAAGTGCATAGTTAAACAGCACTGACGTTTAATTTAGCATTGCCTATATTGTCTACTGTATATAATCCGATACCACTAATGTTATGGTATAGTTTGTATAGAAAGATTTTCATATGATTGATGATTCTGTTTTCATACCATATTCCAAATTATGTAGCTGGCTTAGCTGTTTATAAAATGTTCATTATATAAATTCAGAACATGTTAAGCCTGTTATGAGTCCTTGATAAATACACCTTACACTTTCACATTTTTAAAACATATCCTAAGAAGAGAAAAAAACAGTAAAAATTGATCTAGTTTCACTATGCCTGAAATAACCTTTTGTCTTTGTAACATACATTTCAGTGAATGGAAATTTTAGAATGCTGAGGAATAGCAGAGTATTGAATTCAGGAAATAACACGAAAAGAAAAAAAAATCTCGATACCCTCTACCCGATGTAAGTCAAGCCAGAAGGACAAAACTTAACGGTAATCATTTCTGAAATGATATACTGCCCGACTTGAGTCCAGTAAGCAGTCAGACAAAATGCGCACACACATACACACACACACACATACACACACACATACATACACACACACATACACACACGCACACACACACACACAAACACGCACACAGACACAAACACACACACACACACACAAACACGCACACAGACACACACACACACACACAAACACAGAGGTCAGGCACAACACGGGGGATAGACACAGGAGAGGCTCCGGGTCACCCTTATCTGGCAAGGATCTCCATTTCCGACACCACTCCTGCAAACCTCACGTCGATAGCACCGCGGGGAGGGCGAGGGGGGGGCTGCCACGCCGCGTCAATTCCCCGACCGCCGCTGCATTATCCATGACTTCATCTTGAGAAAAAGTACTTAGGCTAAAGACTTCCCTGTTTACCTATGGCCGTAATGGGGCCAGCCAGTCTATTAGGAAAAAAAGCCCATCAATTATTCACATTTGGCCATTTCCAAAGCGGTGACCTATGTGTGTGTGCTTGTGTGTGTGTGTGCATGTGTGTGTGTGTGTGCATTTGTGTGGATTTCTGCGTTTATGCATGTGTGCGTGTGCATTTGCAGTATTGGTGTGTACATGTGCATGTGTGTTTGTGTGTATTTGTGCATGTGTGTGTGTGTATTTGCGTGTGTGCATGTACGAGCCTATTTAGACAGCCAACCCAAAGGCTTTTTCCTAATGACATCTGACCTAATGCGCTGCGCTGCACTAACTCCTCTAGTCACTCTCGATTTGGGTAACCCTCCAAGGCTCCCATTCATGCAGTCCAAATAGGTGGAAAAGATAAAAGGCTGAAATCAAAGGGAAAAACGAGGACGTGGACGAAGGAAGGATGGTGATCAAAAGAAGTGAGGGAGTCCATTAGCAACCTCCACTCCTATTAACTCTCCAGGCAGACCCGTTTAGGCACCATCCATCAGGACCACTCATCTCATCTTCATCTTGCCACGGACAAATATGGCAGCCGCACTAACAGCAACACCCATCCGAGGCCTCCGCCATATTGGGCCATATAATCCATTGTCATGATGGACAGGTCATATCAGGTCTACGAGGCAACTTGGGTCTGCAAAGATTGGCTACTCTTTGTGATTAGGTTACAGAATCTCTAAAATGTCCTACCTTTGGAAAGCAAAGTTATGAAAAACTAGCTAAATAAATTAACCTAAAATGATGTGAATGCTTAAGCACACAACACTGCCATACAAAGGCAAAGTGCAGTAACTATGCACACATTGAAACTTAGGAAACTGCCTTTAAAGCTGTCATACTACCCAATTAAACAAGGAGTAGGTATAATAGTGGTAATGCTTGTATGTGTTTTCTTATTAGGAAGAAGTGAGAGATTCAGTCAAAAGACAAAGGAGGTGTTATAAAGTCAACAGTCTAAATTCAGTCCTGACAAAATATGTAATTACTGCCTTTTGGCTTTGTATGGCACAATAGGTGAATAAGCTTTGTTACATCAGTAAAACCACAAAGCGTGCAAATATTACTTAAAGTTCTACTTAGACTCAACTTCTAGTAATTACACCAGGGGCCTCCTGAGACTATCCAAACCATTCTACTATGATTAGCCTGGTAAACCAGCCCCTCGTACTTCATTTCATTTTGTACAGAGGGTCTGGACCGGAATCTCTTGAGGGTCATTTTTTCGGCCCCAGCAAGACAGATCCAATCAGCGGACAGAGGGTGTGTTCGTTAGCAGTGACGTTCACCTTGTGTGCTACATTTGAATTGTAGTGCGTAGGTAGGCTAATTGCATACGTGACGACCAGGCGTCAGCGATTAGGTAAAGGCAGAGGCACTTGTTTTAAACTTCAGCAGAGTCCACTCCTCCAAGAAATTGTTTCTGACGGTGTCTGGTCCAGACCCTCTGTACAAAATGAAATAAAGTATGAGGGGCTGGTTTACCAGGCTACTAGATGATGCCAACACCATTTGATATGCAAATATTTTGTTGCTGGAGAGTGATTGTGATTTACACCACCAACGTTTTGGGCACAAGTACTTTCTCATGATGGAGAAGTATATCAGGTCTTCAATGCAGCTTGGGTCTGCAAAGACACTCAGTTGATGATCAGGTTGCAGAAACTCTAAAATGTCCTACATTTGAAAAACAAAAATGTCCCACATTGCAAAGCAAAGCAAAAGCTACATTTCAAAGGCAAAGTAAGACTAAATAAATGAACTTAAATGGTGTCAGTGTGTGCAAGCACACAAAAGGCAAATAGGCTTAAGCACATCATTAAAATAACAAAGTGTGCAAATTCAACTAAAAGCTCATCTAACCTATTGTACTAGATGACAGAACCCTAATTTGATGTGCAAATATTTTGCTGCTGAAAAACAATCATAATTTACTTTACCATCACGACCACCTATAGAGATTGGTAACACTTTCTATGAAGGTTGTATTATAAGACTCTATGATCACATTCATAAAGGGTTGTGATGGTTTCATAAAGCCTAATAATGGTTACAGTGAGTATTCATAACTATTAATACATACTCATGACTGAACACGTAGGCAGTTGAAGCTTTATAACCTAGAATGCACTGTGCCACTTCAAGTTGGAATAGGGCTTATGACAAAGCATTATAATGCCTTAGGAGTACAGCCACAAGTATGTCTACATTGTTATGTATACTTTACATACTTTACATATGCATAGTCATTATATTATAAGTCTTTATGAATGTGTTTCTAAATTCATATGAATACAAGCTTCATAGAAAGTGTTACTGAAAGATTTACACCACCACCACTAGACTAGAGATGCTTCCACTCACTCCTCTGTGTCCCTCCATTGTCTCCTTCATCCTGTTTCATGTTTCCTCCACTTAGCTCGCCTTCTGAGGATAGACTCGCAAGTTAGCCCCTAATTGAGCAACCCCCCAACACACACACACACACACACACACACACACTCACACCCCTTATTTTTGGCCAGGCCCCTGTGAGGTAGCGTAAGCAAACCAAATGGTGCCCAGGGTATTGATTATGATGGGGGTATGGTAATGTGTGGGGGCCTCAGCTGGTCGGTGGGTGGCAGGTGGAGGCTTTAGATGGGCTGCAGCGGAGCCTCATCAGCGGCTTGCTGTGCACAAACAGATGTGAGGCAATTACCCCCGTCTTCAGCTCGCGGCCGGCCAGCACCGCAGACTGATGAGATTTTTACAGGGAAAAGAGGGCGAGAGAGGTGTTTTTATTTATTTATTTATTTATTTTAAGTCCTTTTTATGTATAAATGCATGACTCTGCATTGCTATGGTAAGCAAGTCCTGAATAAATTTTAATGTGCCAGACAGTTTTTTTTGGCTGTGATATTTTCCTGCTGGAAAATCCACATCTTTCTGATGAGTGTGTTAAAGTGATAGCTCTTTTGAAAAAGGATGAGAAACATAAAATGTAATTCATTTTACAAATGCAAATTGGTTGAGCTACTGCTTCTTCTAATTGGTTTAGCCATTTAACAAACGTTTTGAAATTATAGTGTCCTTTTAGAATCATAATCATATGAGTAATATTTATGTTACTACTGTAAAATAATGCTCAATACTTTGGTGACACATCAACACATCAACCTAGCAAAGTACCCTGTGTGGCAAATTTAGGTAATAATGTGCTGTCAAACAATGGCTGACAGACAATAGCACTGTACTGGTATACATCTCAGTGTGCACACACACACACACACACACACACACACACACACACACACACACACACACACACACACACACACACACACACACACACACACACCGTGTGTGTGTCTCTGTATGTGTGCATGTAGGGGGGGTTTAACCCAGTCATCCATTTCTTGGCATGGCTGTCATTAATGGCCCAGTCAATTGTAACTGTGCCCTGTTCACTTCCAGGACACATCCATCACAGAGCAGCCCCAAAGACGCCAAGCCTCCCACCCCCCGCCCCCCCTCCGCCCTCCCCTCCACACCCCTCTACCCCCCCCCAGGCTCCCCAGGGCGTCTTAATGAGGACTGAATTACACACAACCCGTCTAGGCCTTATGGTGATTTCGTATATGAATACTGCACCATACAGTGCCACCACCACCACCTCCACCACAAGCCACATGACACACCTGGCCTGGCCTGGAAAAAGCCATCTTCGTAATAAACATACTGCAGGAAAAAACTGTGAATGTCCTGGACCTGACCGTGAAATGAGAAATGAGAAATGAGAAGCCTGATGTCTTTGACATCATCACAGGTTACTGACATCATGTTTGAACTTCCAGTGATGTGAGCCATTTATGTGTTATTCTGTGAGGAGCTGTGAGATGAAATTGTATGTATCCTAGTAAAGACGTGTGAAGTGATTTGTTCATATGCAATAGTATGTAAAGTATGTGTGTTTCTTTAGTATATGACTAGGATTAATATATTTGCATATGAAAGTGCATCACCTCATTAAAGTAAAAAGGTTTCACTGTTATAATGATCCATTAAAAAAGAACTAGGAAACTATTCTAATAGAATTCTTAATTTGTCCTTAATCTACATGTCTAGTCCTAAACACATTTTAACAGACAGTGTCCCTGAATTTCCAGAAGTGTTCTATTACAGTGGCTCAGTAGCTTAAACAATCATTTAAAAGTAGGCCAAATCAACAATTAAGTCTCATTCATTTCCACATTGGCCTGCTCTGTAGTCATGCATAGGTGAAGGGTGCGTTTTTTTTTTTTTTTTGGGAAACCCCATCTAATTCATTTGCATGCTAATTATAACATTGTGTTTATTCCTACATGCACACCATGTAAGTGCCAACCCCTCAACCTCGGCAGCCCAGAAAAGAAGAACAGCTTCAATGCGCATGAATTTAAACACCAGGTTTTCTTTTCTTTTTTCTGTGTGAGACTTCCTCATGAATTGCAAATGCTGTGCTCGCTGTGTTTTGACATCCGATGCAACATCGACTGACCACATTGCAGCTTCCTTCAAGTGACCTTGAAGTATTTATAGGAGAGACAACTAGCTGAAGAAGACAAAACGCTAAGGTACACTATCACATCACAAAGCTCAGAAGGCTCAGAGAAACCTGAATCTCTTCTCTTTTTTCCATGTTAGCCTCCTCAGCAACACCGGTAGTTTACGATCAATATATTGACGCTTTTCATTTGCCACAGAGCGAAAAAAAGAACAAAAAACCCACACACATCTCAGGACAGGAGATGCAATTTAGCTGTTACAGTTTCCGCTATGGAAAATAATAATTAAAGAAAAAAAAAAAAAAGAAAAAAATGAGGGTGTCCTATTGTCAAGCATTTATCCTCTCCATTTCTTCACACACTCCCTCTCTCCTGCATCTCCGGAATAGCTTTCATGTCCCAACGGGATATTGATGGAAAACCACACTATCATGCTCTGCTAAGGGCGGATTTATGCCGAACGGTCTCCTCTCCAGAAAGTGACAGTAGTCGGAGCAGAAACATGACCTCGAAGCCTGGGCGCGGATTATGCCACAGCAGGATAAAGCCTCTTGCTAATTGTAACTTAATCTGCACTGACCTAAGATAACTGGTTTAATGCTTGCACCAACTCAAGGTCAAGCTTAGGGCCAATCAATTGAAGAAACACTATCAGGATAAAACTTTCCATCAGACACACGGAGAAACACACAGAGACTTGCACACACATGCACATACCCCTCCAGAGAGGGCATGCACACACACACTCACACACACAGGTCAAACACATACTCACTGGTGCACAGACACACACACACACAGGCCAAACACTACTAAATGACACTTGAACACGTAAACACACACACACACACACACACACACACACACGCGCGCACACACACACACACACAGACCCCACTTCTGCTCTCTTGTTTGCAGTCCAAAATCCCCTCTAAGCTTTGTCTCATAGTTGACACACTAAAACAACATGGGGAACATGGGTAAGAAAGAAACAAACATTTGATTTGTCTCAGTACCCAGTCTCACACCGGTTACAACGGGCCCCCCGGCTACACGGCCACCCATGCGGGCCCTCTCATGACAGGCAGGCGTGTGTGTCTGGACCTCCTCATGCCTAGCATCTGGAGGCACTCCCCGGGACACCCTCGCTATGAAGTCCCCCTGACACATCATTATCTCCGGGGGAAGAGCAGGCACTGGGTTAAAGATCAATTGACGGGTCTCGCCATCGTGTCAAGAGCCTGGGCTGTCATGCTGGGTTGTCCATCTGGGCCTGTAGTGTTGACAGACTGCTCACACACCCCACGTACTGGGCTCACCAGAGGGAAACACGCCAGGGAGACCTGTGCTGGCCTGACATTACTAGACTAACACAAGATTGTAAAGTGTGTGTGTGTGTGTGAGTATGGGAAGTGGGGTGGTGTGTGTGTGTCAGTGAGTGTGTGTGTGGTGCATGTGTGTGTGTGTGTGTGTGTGTGTGTGTGTGTGTGTGTGTGTGTGTGTGTGTGTGTGTGTGTGTGTGTGTGTGTGTGTGTGCATGTCTTCGTGTGTGTGTGCACGTGTGTGTGTGCATGTTTGTGTATGTGTGTGTGTGCACGTTTGTGTGTGTGTGTGTGTGTACTTGCGTGCCTGTGTGGTCCGTGTGCATGCAAATGGCATGATTTTAAATGTTCCTCTTTCATCTGGGGTTGGAACATAACTAAGTGTGAATTGACCAAACAATCAATCAACCTTAAAAGGTAAATAATTGGATTTTGTCTAGCCTCGGGATCATTCTCCAGGCAATGCTGGCAAATGAGGCATAAAATCTATTGAAATGGCTTTGTTTGAACAGCTGACGGCTTTGTGATTTATCTTGTCAATGAAAATATAAGAAACCCTTAAGATATGAAAGACATTGATACTGACATCACATCTATCTGTGTGGATAGATAGAATAAACTGAGGAGCTTTGAGAGTGTCACTCCAGTGATGAAACTATGGGAACCATTTTGGACAAACACTGTTTGGTGGTGATGCCAATGCTTGGTCAGTACTTTTGTCCAAAGTTATGGTTTGTTGCCTTCAAATTATGCAAATCTAACTTAGAATGTGCTGGTGATACGCATCTCCATGTGATTTAAAGTGAGCATTTGTTTTGCTGTGATAATGAACTCAGAGACAGCATGCCAGGAATGACAGTGAATGTGTCAATTAATGACAGAACAAGCTTTGGGAAACATAGCACTGGATGTCAACAGTGTGGGCGACTCCTCAAACATCTGGCAGCAGCTCCAAAGATGATTAACATTAAGATCCTACCCAGGCCTCCCACAGATTGTAGGGGCCAGATGGCTATCTCCCACAATGAAAGGCACTGGCACTGTGCTTAAGACTACATAGCTACAGCATTTGAAATAATGATGTTTAGATTAACACACGGGTATTGACTCTAAGCCTCTTTTCATAACAGTCCCAAATGACGCACAATATAGTGTGCAGTATATTGGCATTAATATCAAGTTTTTCAGTTAAAGTGAGTTCTACGGTGGTGTCGCGTGCCATATACACAACTGTCATTACCTGTACCAGTCTAATCCGCGCGCGTAATGTCTGTCGAAGAAATGTGGTTCTGATCCAAGAGCGCGAATGTCTGGATGAAGCCTCAGGAATTCCAAGAGAGCCCTGGTGCCTCCCTTCTTGACTCCGATGATGAGGGCATGTGGAAGTCTCCGGGTCGCTGTCCAGTCTTTTGATGAGCTGTTGTCCAGCCCCGGCAAGCTCCGGGTGTCCTCCATCGTCCCATAGGAAGACGTTGTCACCTGAGGAAACGTTCCATTTCTCTCGTTGTACCACCCTGTCAGAAGCAGTTTGTCGACACTATTCAAATCTGAATTTTCTACCAGGTCCGAGTTACAGCAATCGTTTAAAAAGTAGAATAGATAGACGCACACTACAGCGAAAGAGAACATGACTACGAGTTTTTGTACAAGTCTCCGAATGTCTTGTTTGTGGTTATGAAAAGTTGCCATTCCTTAGATTGCTCGCCCGAGCTGCCCATAATATTCAGGACAAACATCGCGGTGTATAATGTAGCAGATGACCGACAAATTCTGAAAGGGGTCTGTGCAGCAGAGGTGCTGCCAACTCCGCAGAAGTCGCCAGTGAGTGGTTTTGCCTCTCCACGCGCATCATTATGAGTTTCTGAGGTCCGCCAGGCGCTCGGCAGTCTCATTCCATGGTTAGAAAATCCGTTTCCATCTGCGCGTTACACTCCCACACTCTCGCCCTAGCACATCCTACGCATAGCGGGTTTTTAATATCCCCTTGCATCCGTGAAGTGATGTTTCTCTGTGAGATTACCCGCTGTCGCCGCATGGGTCCCGGGAGAATTCCTGTCCTGGAGCTGCTCCCGCTCATTCATGAAAAAGCGCCCGACATCCATGCCTTCCAAACCGCCTATGATTGGAGGGTCATGGCCGAAGGCGGGTTTAATTTCACTGTACTTATTGGGATAGGAGATGGATTTGGTTTGGTACACTGTGCACACTGCACACTCAAGCACTTTTCTGCATTCAAGACAGACCAAGCCCCCTCTTGAGTCTGTCTATATAGTGTAATTGTATCAGTTTGCTGGGTAACATCCAACATTACCTGGGTTGTCCAAAAACACAAAGTCTGACAGAGGGCACATAAGGTCTTGCAATAAAACTGCATATCATTTATCTAATTGGCTGAAATGTTCTAAACTTGATTGAGAATGGTTGTGGTTGGCCTAGTATATCCAGTTCCCAGCTGGACACCATCAAACTAAAGCATCTTTGACTCCAACCAGTGGGATTACAGTGAAAGCCCCTTTATCACATAATTGGTTTACAGAAACAAATACCCTACATACACACACCCTACTTTTGTCTAGGAAACAGCCATCACCCCTTAAAACATGGTGAAGACTTTTCTTCTATCCCCTTTCACCAAAGACTGCTCTAGGTTGATGAAAAATTGGAGAAAGTAAATAAAAAAATAGAATGACAAGGTGTTTGAACCCAATGTCAAAGTGCTCATAAAAAGCAAATTGGGTTTGTAAGTGTGTGTGTGTGTGTGTGTGTGTGTGTACAGTTGCGTTGGAGTCCATTTTGTTTATGGCAGCTCTCTATGGTTTATGGATACAGCAGAGAATCAGTTGCAATGATCTGCGCTGGCATTATGTTTCAGTAGATTTATCCCCGCACTTCAGGGCTGGACCAGATGTGCCCCGTGTCAAAAGGTCAGCTATGCCTTCGCCTCCGTAATAAGAATGACATTAACAGTGAGCGGCGGCTCCCTCAAACATCTCGACAGCAGTTCATCAATACAAAAGGTTGAGGGTTGCGTCTCTGGCATTTCGGTTTAAATTGAATTGAAGAAATCATATTGATATTCTGTGGGAACTCTGCTCTGCCAATAGTCTGTATCCCTTCCACTTTAATTGTTTCCACTTTTTTCCACCCTTATTGTTGTTGAGGCAGTTACCCAGCAGACCTTCTCCCAGGCCTTTAATTATAATGCCAGCAAAAGAAAGCACAAAGCATATTTCACCCATTTCTACTTTATTTCATCCACTTACATTCCATCTATACATATTTATAATTTCCACCATGACAGTTCGAAGATTATATAATGGATCTTTAATGGATCTTAAAGGCCTACGCATTTTTTAATTGACTAATGTGACCGGATTATTGCCATTTTTATGTAACTGCACTCAGGCTCCGTTCCAGTAAATTATTATACGTAATCAGATTGCCGTTAATACCTGAACCACTGCCCGTGCCATTTGAAAATGACATATTTATCTCTACTGCTGTTGCGCCGACTCTAAGATGCCTCTGCTAATCTCAGGTAAAAAGCCAGGCTGGCCTGTGATTAACGATCCTGTGTTTTCGTTTCTGCTTGGGATCGTCCCTTTAATAGTGGAGCACAGAAGACGGGACTAAAGAATGGTATTTATTCACTGGTTATGTTTATTTAATCAATTGCGCTTGTTTCCAGGGATCAGGAAGTAAGGTCAGACGAATCATCCGGAGTTACTGCACGCGCCTTTTCGCAAGTGGCCCCTAAGAACAGATTGTTTGATGATGAAGTAGCCATCTATAAAAATGTGACCCTGGGGTCAGGGACTGCGAGAGGCACACATGATTTATTATCCAACTGGGGCAAAAACAATGTTTTCATGAAACGTAATGAGTGCTAAGGTAAAATGAAGTGCTCACAGGCAATATTGCAGTGTCAGGCTGGGGAAATAGTTAACAACACTGTTTGCTGTAAGAATAGGTGGATTTTACAAGCCTTTGCTTTGAACATGGACGACCAATTTTATTAGTTTTTGTCCCTCTTGTTAATGCTAATATGGTGAAGTCAATAGTCATTAAGATCAGTGACCGAGTGAAAGCTAGCAGTACATTGAAGATATAGCTGCACAGGGGCCCTTTAAGGAATCCTGGGACATAATATTTGTGGTCTGAGTATAATTACAATGCCTTGAAGTCATGTCAATACATTGATTTAAACAAAAAGGCACTTTGAGACCTTATAATAAAACAAAGTTTTGTGTCATCCTTGAAGAAAAAATCAGCAAACAGTGCAGATAAATTTTTAGCTTATTACAACTCAGTTTTGCTTTACACATACATCAGGCAACAGGATGACAGAAACTCAGTATTGTTTAAATCAAACCTTACGAAATCCTCACAAGAGCCAGAAGTATAAGTAAGCAGATCACTCCTTGCAACAATAACCAGTTAAGCATTTGTCACAACCCTGCCTGTGTATAATACTCTTTCCTTTTTTTGAACCCCACACACAGTCATACCCAACCCCATGCACGCACACACACACACACACACACACACAAAAAACACACATGCACACTCACACACAACCACATCCACGCACACACACACACACACACACAAACCTCTTTTGTGATACCATAATGAGGCAGCTGAATAATGGAGGTTGCGGTTAGATCTAAATCACAGCAATCAGTCTACCTGCCATCTAATCAGAAAGAATGCAAAATGAGCAGGTCCAGGTATGCTAATCTACAAAAAAAGGTATTACAGCGCTAATATCGAGAACAAGGACTCTAATATTAATTTTCCCTGACTGAAATGTACAGTACAAAGCTTGATCATCATCAAGTATTATTGTGACTTTAAATACCAGAGAAAGAAAGAGTAGCCTTGTGAAATATCCTTTTGGGGTATCCTGCGAAGTAGCAGATCAATAAAAGAGCACATTAGCGTATCCAATCTTTCCCTAAGCGGAGATCAAATCCACAATTTCAGCATTTGGAGTCAGACACCTGAACAATTAATCTAAATAGTCTGGAAGCTTACTTGACTGCCAATTTGATCTTTTAGGAGTGAATTTTATTGTGGAGCAGCTCTGAAACACTGAAAACTCTTTCTTCAGTGGCAATGGTGCTGTTAATTCTTATAAGATCTACAATGACGTCGTAATGTCTGTGAGAGTTTGAATTAAGTTGTATACAAAATACTTATACTGAATCCATTGTCAGTGTAAATACAGATCTAATCAAATGTTAAATCAGCAGCGTGGATTTTTTTCTGGCGCTACTGGACTACAACACATTGTGTCGTGCATTTCTGCTGTCTAGTGCTGTCTTGCCAAACGGTGGAAGCATGTTGAGCTAGATCCTTTGTATGAAATGCGCTATACAAGTGAAGATTATTATTATTATTATTATAGATACACATGGAGCAAACCCTGTAGACTTTTGTCAGATATTGCGGCAAGTTAGGTTACAGTAAGTACAACCACCCTGATATCTCTGGTGTTTCTGACATGTTCTGAGATGATCATCCTTTACTGTCTGTGCTCAGATGGTCTCTCTTACACGTATACCACCCTCACCCCACTCCCCCCCACACACACACACCCAGCGGGCACACACAGACACACACATACACACACACACACATGTGCACATGCACAAAAGCACACGCACACACACCCAACGTGCACATACACACCCAAACACACACATACACACACGTGCACATGCACACAAGCACACACACGTCCACACACACGTCCACGCACACACACACACACACACACACACACACACACACACACACACACACACACACACACATGCAATCTGGGTTGTGTCCCAGTGTGGCCGAAGCTGGCCAGGGTTATGCTGGGCAGACAGCTTGCCAGATGACCCCATCTTCACTTTGTCAGAGGTGAGGCTCTGATCAGAGGAGACACTGAGCTGGATAAGCCATGCTTGCTCTACATGTACCATGTGTGAAAATAAGTGACGACTCACCAAGAACCCTCAAGAGCGAGAAACATCTCACCACTGGCTTTTTTACCCGTGCTTCCACAAACTGTGCTTTTATGATGTGTTTTCAGAGGTGTCAAAACATAAGCACTGACATTTATCAACTCAAGAGAGGGAACTTACAGAATATAGTTTTATCTGTGATTTATGGTTCTAAGTCAAGATACATTAGAGAAGTTTTTCTCAGACTATCAGCACAACTCATATTCTCTACATTAACCATCCTCGGATCCTGGCAAGGATTTGTTATATAACGATTTTTCAAGGTCTCTTCTTTTAAAGCTCTTTGCCGCAAGAGGGAACACAAAGAGAACATTTCAAAAAGTTAGGGTATTAAAAACAAACCCTGTCCTTGACCAAAGCTCCAAAAGTTCATCTGAGTTTCAAAACATTAGCCCCCCCAAAGAAAAAATGTGCCTCTTGAGTTCCCTCTCCTAAGTCTTTTTGGGCTGACACAAATCCTAGTCCCGGCTCTTGACTCCAGCCAGCCTGGAGGATGGCTGGCCTGAACGCTAATTGCTAACGCCGACTGTGATCACCCGCTAATGCCGACGTGGCATTAAAGGTAGCCTGGCCCTGCTAGCAGGGAAGGAAGCATAATCACCCTGCACCGTCTGCAGTTCTGTGAAGTGTGATAACACCCCAGGTTAAAAAGGCCACGATTCAGTGAGGAGAGAGGTCAGCAGCTAATTAAGCCTGGTGTACGTTACGGTCAGGGCGAAACGAATGCCTTCTCTCCCACACGAGCCGTGGCACCCTGTGAGGTCCAGTCAATTTGAGGTGAGGCCTCCTCCGGCACTGTAGCACTGCTGTGTGGATCAGTCGGCTCTTACGCACTAGAAAAAATAATAAGTCCAGCTTACTTGAAAAATTGGTGGAAACTTGTTGTTGCCTGAAATGAGTAAAGTAAATGTGTCTATTCAATTTCAGGTATATATAACCTTTAGTAAACATAACGTAACAAGTTTCCACCAGTTTTTCAAGTAAGTTGGACTTATTCTTTTTTTAAGGTGCACCTGCCCTCCCCACTGCAGTGCGTCAAAACAAATCTGATATCAGCACAAATTCTTCCATGCTGCACAAGCTTCTTGCAATTGCGTGAGATGGATGGCTCTGTTGGGGGGCCTTCCCTTGGCTAAGCCTTAACTTTGACACAGCATCACAGCAATAACTGTAATAATAAGGATTAATGAACCCCCCTCATGTATCTTAACCAAGAAACCGGATGGGGATTAAACTGCATGGTTGCATCTCTCTCTTTTCTTCATCTCTTCTTCATACTGTACTACTAAGTCAGTGTGGCTGCTCCCTGCAGAGCAGCTGGTGCAGGCTTCTAGGAAAAATGTATTAGGAGGTCAGTAATCAGGAGCAGATGCGTGTTCCAACCTGGCCCTCGACTAAGCACGAGTGGCCTCAGCAGCATGTCCCACACTGAGCTGCTTTTGATTTCCTCTTTTGCCTCCAGACACAGCTCTGTCTCCCATCACCAGCAACATCCAACATACTCCATGGAAACTTTTTGTTTGTTGACTGTTTTTTTTTGTTTTTTTGCATGGGGTGAGGTGGTGGGGGGGGGGGGGGGGGGGGGGGTGGTGATCGTAGTTGTGTTGTCTATAAACTCATTTTGTGGCCTCGATTTGGGATTCTTTTGCAACCCAAATGCAATGTGGGTATTTTATTTTTTTAAACATCAGTATGACTGGATTGCATTCTGTTTCACTTGATGGGCAAGTCTGGCATCCCCTTCGCCTGCTGCTGCCTCAAATTAACTGCCCAGCAAATATGAATACACTGCAGCTAGGAACGTCTGCTGAGGAATGTCAACTCATACAAGTTTTAAACAGCATTGACTAATGAGCTAAAAAGTCCTAGCAGGACCGAGACAGATGGCCATACTTGTCAATTATTTTGTAGCGCTAAGTTTAGACATTAGTTACTACCTTCACGGACCCATGAACGGCAACTGCAGATGTGTCTCTAATTTATTGCGTGAAGGTTGACTAACAGCTGATTCTCCTTATTAGTAACCTGTAAATTGCATGGGTCATGATGCAGCCATCTTCCTCCTCCTTCTCCTTCTCCTCCTCCTCTCCTCTTCCTCCTCCTCCTCCTCATCTTTCTCCTCCCTGTCTGTCTCAATAGGCTATGGCAGGCCGCCTGTAACAGATCGCCACAAGGCAGGTTGAAGTGTTTGGCTCACAGGGAGGGATTACTACCTGCTGAATGGATGACCTGATTTCCTCTGAGCCACAACACATCTGGTAGCGCGGTTTAATAAGACTGTTGTAAATAGTGGCGGATTACAGATCCTCACTTTAGGAGGGGCGGGTGGAGTTTGATAGGGCTGGGGATGGAGTAGGGTAGGGTGCGGTGGGGTGGGGTGGGGCAATGATGACAACATGTCTGTTATCCCAGTTAAATCCCATAGTTATTTGCTGGAGGGAAATAAATACATAAATAAATAAATAAATAAACTAAAGCCCTGCCTGTGTGGTAGGATTAATGATTGAGATATGGGTGCTCGGTGTGCTGGCTGGGTGTGCTCTACAACGTGCAGCACTCACAGATTCACCTCCCTGGTGGCTCAGCATTATGTGACCCCTCTCCCACTCGTAAGCGCACACAAACACAGACACATACACACACACACACACACACACAAACACACACACACACGCACACACATACACGTGCACACTCCTTTCCCTCACCCTCTCCCACCACCCATGCAAGCTCTCTATGGTGTTGCACTTAGAGCACTAAGTGCAGCCATGTTAGGACTCCATTTGCAACATGTATGACACTTTATTTATTCATCCCCACCCTCGGTGCCATTACTTGTACAGTGTTTTTCTCTTTCTTTCTCCCTGCAGTGAAAACTCAAATTGTGTAGCTTTGCGTTCAGTTAGCCTCGTTTGGCTCACCTGTGGTCATGGGATATTTTGGGAATGTGTTCCCTCCTCGTTGGTTGAAAAGGTGGAGTACACAGAGAGACACAGTGAGAGGAACATGACAGCAGAGAAAACAAGGTTATGCATTTATCACAAGGGCAGCTCTCTTGAAACCTCAGTCAGTGCGAAATGCTCCAAAACAGTCAGTTAAAAACGAGACTAAAATGCCAGTCGGTTGTAAGTTCGTGGCATCCTCGTGAGGATTTGAGAGAAGAAATTGTCGGAGCACAATTACGTAAAGACAGTTTAGAAAGTTTAACCAATGCTTTTGTTTTTCAAAATAAAATGCCTTTTACCTGTGTTATAACCACTTAAGGTAAGCAAAATGCTTACCTCTGCAATTATATTTTGGATTTAATTTTTTATTTGTGTCACTTGGATATAATGTGGTTTCATTCCGTTTTGTTAATTTAGAAGATCCAAAATTAAACCAGACAGTCAATTATTTAGCTGCGCCTTCTTAGTGTCAGCCAGAAAACCTTGCATAAATCATTAGGAAATGACAAAATGCATTACACTGTTTGATTTTTAAGCCCGGTGGTCGTGAATCGTAGGGGGTCATTAATCTGTCGAGGCATTGTATGAGGGAAAATGGAGATTAAGAGTGCCGCTTCCCTCTGCATACCTCTGGATTAGCACGCCCTTTGACCTCTCCTGTGGCTTTAAAAAGGGTGTAAACTAATTCTGATTAATATCTTTTTTTATGCGTCATCTGTTGCTTGGGCCTTTTCACTGAGGGAGGAAACAGATCACCAGGAATTGGGACTCCAGTTTAGGACCTTCAATGCTGCAGTTAGGACCTCCAGTGCAGCGGTTTCGGTACAAT
This sequence comes from Coilia nasus, assembly GCA_027475355.1. Lineage (NCBI taxonomy): Eukaryota > Metazoa > Chordata > Actinopteri > Clupeiformes > Engraulidae > Coilia > Coilia nasus. Next base: position 25,005,613 of record CM050210.1, on the reverse strand, counting down.
AGGTTAAAAATACAATAGCAGTCGGAAGCCCTGACAAAGACTTAAAGGTGCTGGCAGATACTGCCAGGGATGTAGTGGAGGATAAACACAAATAAACAAAGTTCACCCACCTCAAATTTCAGGAAATGAGTTGATCCACCTCTCAATAGAGTTTATCCATCTATCAATATAGTTTATTCTCTGAATAATAGAATGTACCAAACACAATTAACAATTAACAACAATTAACATTCCAAAATCACACTATGTAATCTATGTATGCACTAGAGACCGTTAAAATGCACTGTGACTATTTTTAAAACATCTAGTGTTGCACTGTGCATCCACTTCACCATGATCACCAAATTCATAGTTTACCCACATTTGATTTTACCACTACACCACTGGATATGGCATTTATTTATGTTTGTGTTTATATCATATTAACATTTCTCAACAGACTTTATATTTGGAATAAAAGAACAGAATAAAACATGCAGGAGATGTAGCTCACTTTCAGTGCTCTTCAAAAACTCCACTTTGTTGGTAAGGGGGGCACACAGCCCCAACACTGTTGGTTTCTAGTTCACAGAGTCTGCACTGTATATGAAGTCTTTTTTACAATGCACTAAGGAAATGGAAAGGTAGCAGATCATGAGATATTAGCTGAATGTTATAAAACGTGTATTTGCATTTGCTAATTATCTTTAATAATTAAAATTGGGTGTTTGGGGAGGAGAGTTATGCCTCTATTTCCTTTTATATGAAAATGTTGGATGTGTCTACATATACTGTCTTTATGCGTTTTAAGTATGCACAGTATTCCTGAATCCATCGAACGTATCGATCCAGAAAGCTGACACATCACCACTATTTTGTTGGATTATTGTTCTTACCAAGTGTGAGAGATTGAGTGTCTCCACAGAAAAAATGCCTCCAGAGGTTGATTAATGACCTTCTCAAGTAAACCAATCCATGATGGATATTCAGCCTTTTCATTAACACATATAAAAAACTATTCAAACTTTAAAAATCAAACCTTATCACTAATAAATCATTAAGTTCCTCATGTCTTTTTGTGTTTTATATTTCATTTATATTCATATTAAGGTGTATGATGACAGGCAAAATGCTTGATCACTTATTGGACAGTGAGTGCTGCAATGAACCCTGCTACATGACAGCTCAGTAGTCTATTTTTGTAGACAGAGACTGAATAGGCCTAGTACATTATGTTAAAAAACAAAGCCCAGATTAAGTTGCAAGTTTTAGTGAATCCCAGGCTGATGCACAAGTAGGTCATCCATAATCATGACAAAGTTTTAATTGCGCCCCCACCCCTACTCTCCCCCCCACCCCCAACCCTGCATGCACACACAGACACACACACACACACACACACACACACACACAGCACACACAGACACTCAACCACACACCCCACACACACACAGTGGGACACTGACACACACACATGCACGCGCACACACACACGCAGACATACACACATGCGCACACACACACACACACACACACACACACGCCCGCACACACACACACACACACACACACACACACACACATACACACACGCAAGCACGCACATACTTACACACACACACAGATGCACACACAGATGCACACACTCTCACACACACAGTGGGACACTGACAACAGTAAGTAGCTGAAGACTGATGACCCTGTTCATCGGTGCTGTCCCTGGGGCATCCGGCTCATTGTTCTAAAGAGGATCTGATCAAAATGGGGTCACTCAGCCACAGACACCCACACCTCACTCGCCGGGGTTTTTCCGCGAAATAATAATGGCCAGAAACAAAAGCACCTGCCTCTAACCAACGAACATGTTCTTCAAATCACTATCTGCTGCCAGGACTGTGACCTCTGTATTGTTTTTATATTACATGGTGGATAGCTTTACACCTGGGTGTTATTCAAAATATATGACATCACATTTATTCCGTTAGTATGCTTTGTATGAGATAAGCTACTATGAGACAGTAAAAAATTTAGAATGCAACTGGAAAACATGCAGCATTGGAAAATGGCCTTTGACCGTAATGTTTTGACACCTTGTTCCACCAGTTGAACTACATTTAATGAGTTTCTTTTGTGTCCATGCAGTCTATCAAGGTACTTTTACTAATGTGGGTAACACTTTATTTTATGGTTTCTTGTTAAGTGTATCTACATGTAACAACATGTAATATTATGTACTTACACTATACATACCTAACACTAACTCTAAGCCTCTAACTCTAAGTACATAAATGTTATTACAGACTTTGTTACACTGTACCTAATTGATGTAACAGGGACAGTAAAATAAAGTGTAACCCCAATGTGCATGAGGCATTCTAAAGCATCCAACATTTTGTATATATACCCAGATAATGTTGTACCAGGCTGTAACATGCAGCACACTTTTTAAATAAATAATGATGCAATCATCTTCATACGATTATCATGTGATGATGCAATCATCCACTTTTTTTCATTACTCTTACACTAAATGGGTACACTTTATTTGAAGGTGTATGCATAAGGGTGACATGAGCCCTTTATAAACATGACATGACACATATCATCAACATAAATCACACTTCAATCTCATGTTTATGACTGTTGTCATTAAGTGTTTTGTTTCTTTTTTTTTTTTTTTTTGCTGTGCCCGCATCCCAAAAAATATCAACTTAACATTACAAAAAACAAATGACACTTAATGTCATAAACATGAAGTGTCGTTAATGTTTATAACAGGTGTTTATAACATACTCAAGTCACTCTTATGTAGACACCTTCAAATAAAGTGCTACCCACTAAATTAATAAAACCATTTAAAACTTAAGCGTAACATTTGACTACGTGGCCACCTCAGCTAATTTTTAGTTGTGCGTTTATGTCCATATGCTCAAATACATTAAAACTGAACCAATAAGCAGTTCTGCAGAAGAGTTTCTTCAAGTGTGTGTCTGGCACCACTTACTCCCCTTTCTTTCCCCCTCGTTGTTGTGAGTGGGCACTTAAAAAATTGACCCGAGGCTCCGCCGGCCGCAGTACGGTCCTCCTGCTCCTCCTCCTCCTGCTTCTCCTCCTCCTCCCCGAGTGCAGCCATGCGTCTCCCAGTGGAGGGCCAGATGCAGATAGAATGTCCCCTCGGAGACCGTAGCACCATCTGACTGAGCTGTGGCATATGCTCCCCAGCCTTAATGGGCAAAAGACTGCTGGCCATTACCCCCGGTATTGATGGAATAAAAACCCGGTTGTGGTTATTTGATCCTCCCACGTGTTTTTGTGTTTTTATTTCCCCTCTGATAAACAGTGTTTATCCCCTAATCTGTTTCGCTTATTCCCCAATGTCAGCAATAGATCACACCAGGCCTCTGTTTATACCTCTGATAGGGAGTCAAGGAGAAAGACCAGGCCGAGACAGAGAAAGACAGAAAAACAGAAAGAGAAATTTAAACAAAATGACAGGCAGAAGAAAAAACTTTAATAAAGCATCACTACAACATTCATATAACATACCCAGAACCAGTGGCGTACTTGTAGAAAAGGCAGGTAAAGTATATACTCAGCAAGTAAAAACAGTGGGTAAACAATGCCCCGACATCAGCAATCTTAAACAGATGAGTAAACGCTGTTTTGTTATTTTAAAAAAGTGTGTTAACATTGTTTGAGTGCATCAACACCCACTACGGCCCACAACCCAAGCATGATTTTTGCATCTTTCCCCTTCTCCTCCCTGCTGTTGAACAGCGACCCAGCAGGGAGTCCATCACAGGGCAGGACAGTCCAAAAGCTTTAGACGATTTGGACCTGCAAGCCAAAACTTGCCCTCGTTTTTAACCTCATTTGACAAAACCAGCCTCTAACACCTCTACCCCCCCCAACACCCCCAAATGCACTCTGCTCCCCACTAACCCCCCATATGTGTTCTCTCTGTCACCCTGCAGTGTTCAGCAACGGTTTAAAACCGCTCCACATGGCCTAGTGGGAGCTGACAGTTTGTGTTACTGCAGCTAGTGGGAAGGAGAGAGGGAGAAACAGCACTGGCGATTGGTAGGCACAGCTTTTTTTTCTTTCTTTCTTTTTTTTTTGTTCTCCAGAGCCGTGCCCAAGTCTGGTTCTTTATGCAACCGCTAACAGGTTGCGGCTCAGTGATCCTGAAAAGGGCGCTGAGCAACTGCCATGTTTCTACTGTCAAACAGCGCCGTTTGATATGCCGGCGTATACGCCCCTGCGCATTGTAAGATTTATTCTTTTTTTTTCTAATCTTCTGCCATTTGAATGAAAGCAGTTTTTGTTTTGCTTTGCTTTGTTTTCTCTTCCTCTTTCTCTCTCTCTTTCTCTCTCTCACAAATAGCTTAAATGGGAGCCATAGCCCAAAGGTAAGCTTTCAGGAGGCACTCACTTACCAACATATGGCCTTTAGAAAAGCTTAACTTTTACAAAGCAGCGTGCCATGGAAATGGATTTATGCTAACCACAGATTTGAATCGCTCTGCTCTCCCTGCCCTTTGGGTGGCTTCTGTGTTTTAGTTGGACGTCCACCTGCCCACTCCTGTACTTGGAGACAAAGAAAGCCTCACATTGCTCAATCAACATTCAAATAGTGAACAAGTCACCTAATATCTTGTGGCAAAACAAACTGCATCTGACTACACCTCACATTCTCCATCAGTGTGTGTGTGTATGTGTGTGTGTGTGTGTGTGTGTGTGTGTGTGTGTGTGTGTGTGTGTGTGTGTGTGTGTGTCTGTCTGTATCTGTGTCTGTGTCTGTGTCTGTGTCAGTGTCTGTGTGTGTGTGTGCCTGTTCGTGTTTGTGTGTCTGTGGGTGGATGTGTGATTGAGCGTGGGAAAGAGAGAGATCCTGTTTTTAAGAAATAACCAGTTGTGCAAAATTGATTCATTCTCCTGAGCTGCTTGCTTCTTATACAACTTAAAAAAAATAAGCCAAGAATTTGAAGTCTTGTGGTGCTAAGCTGTTGAAACGCCATGTAAATGTTCCCATTCTGTCTCACCCATGCCCTCCTCTGCTCTCTGCCAAATAACTTTTGATTTTATTGACAAGAAATCAGATTATGGATAGATTGTGTCTATGCCTTCAGAGCTACAGATTGTCTTTAAGATGGCAGACTTGAATCTCTCTGCTATTAAAATGCTTTGAAAGAATTGTGATTATATGCCATATTGCCCTGTGTGCGTTTAGAGTTTGAAATCATTTCATGTTTGAGACAATATCAGTGTATTCAACATTGCCCAGTATCTTCAGTACAGATAATCTGATATGTTGTCACGGGGACCGGACAGACAGACAGATGAACCCAAATGCGTAACCTCAAATATAGTTTATTAAGGGTTGGGGGAAAAGGGACAAAGTCAACAGCTCCGGAGAGCCGGTATGTATCCACCAAGACGCGGCGAAACACCCAGGCAGACGGGTGGTGAGAACCCACACCCGGAAGCAGGCGAAGAGTCGTAGGCAGGCGATGGTCGATACCGGGGGCAGTAGAGCAGAGCTGAGTCGAGGGCATGCGGAGGTCGAGACCAGGAGCAGGTGAGTCAGCCGAGCAGGAGTCGTTACCAGGGCAGTGGAGCAGAGCAGAGTCGAGGGCAGGCAGGAGTCGTTCACCAGGGCAGTGGAGCAGAGCAGAGTCGAGGGCAGGCAGGAGTCGTTCACCAGGGCAGTAGAGCAGGGCAGAGTCGAGGGCAGGCAGGAGTCGTTCACCAGGGCAGTAGAGCAGGGCAGAGTCGAGGGCAGGCAGGAGTCGTTCACCAGGGAGCTGTAGAGCCAGGGAGAGCCAGGGACGGACCGGGGTCGAAGCCAAGGGCTGGAGAGTCAGGCGGAGTCAGGCAGGCAGGAGTCGGTACCGGAGGACAGGAGATTCTGACAGACAGACAGGGGCAAACACAGGAACAGACGGGAGACGAGCAACACCAGGAATACACAGCCAAACAGACGCAGAGAAGTCAGGAGTCAAATAGCTTGCCGAGGGAATACACCGTGGTTCGCAGACGGACTGACAAGGAGTGAGTGAGAGAGGCGAGTATAAGTAGTGGAAACCCCGGGAACTAAACGAGCGTGAACGAGGAGTACAGGTGAATAGAATGATTGAATCACTCGTGATTGTTACAAACCAGGAAGTGCAGGTGAGACGGATGATTACAACGATCGTGAAGCGGGGAGGACAAGTGAGAGAGATAATCTAATGAGGATCTAAACAAGGGAGTACAGGTGCCGTGACTTAGCAGATAACCCGGGGAGTGAACCTAATTAACTAACAGGTGAGTAACAGCGAAAAAACACACATGAATAAACCCAAGTCCAGAGTGAAACCGTGACAGAACCCCCCCCCCAAGGGACGGCCCCAGAAGTCCCAAAAAGGAAAACACCATCCGGGTGGGGGGGAAGGGAGAGACAAGGGATCAGAATTCCTCGGACCGGTCCGACAGCAGCGCAGCATCCTCCGCAGTATCCCGGGCCCCCCTGGCGGGCGGAGCAGCAGCCAGAGGCGGAGGAGCCCGGACAGGCTGGGAGGGGCCCCTGGGACGGCCCCGACGGAGAGTCGGCTGGTCGGGATGCTCTCGGTGGAAGTCGTCAATGAGGGAACGGTCCAGAATCCTGCTCGCCGGGACCCAAGACCTCTCCTCAGGACCGTACCCCTCCCAGTCCACCAGGTAATGTATGCCCCGGCCTCTCCGTCGGGACCGGAGAAGGCGACGCACCGTGTAGATGGGGTCCCCATCAAGCAGTCGTGGAGCGGGTGGTGGAGGCTCCGCAGGTGTATGAGGGCTCACCCGTACAGGTTTTATCCGGGAGACATGAAACGTAGGGTGGACCCTCATGGTAGTGGGGAGTCGGAGTCGGACTGCCGTGGGACTGATAACCCGCTCCACCATAAAGGGACCCAGGAAGCGCGCCGCCAGTTTCCGGGACTCCACCCGGACAGGAAGGTCTTTGGTGGACAGCCAGACCCTCTGCCCAACGCGATATACAGGAGCCGGAGTCCGGCGGCGGTTGGCTCCGGCCGAGTACGAGGCGACGGCTCTCAGGAGTGCTGCCCGAGCCCGAGCCCAGGTCCTCCTGCAGCGACGGGCGTTGGCGAGGGCAGAGGGACAGGATGCTTCTCCCTCCTGGCTAGGGAACAAGGGAGGTTGATACCCATACACGCACTGAAACGGAGACATGCCAGTAGCAGAACTGGTGAGGGAGTTATGGGCATATTCGACCCACACCAGCCGACTGGCCCAGGAGAGGGGGTCCCGGGAGGCCACACAACGCAGGGCCTTCTCCAGCTCTTGGTTGGCCCGTTCCGATTGTCCATTCGCCTGAGGGTGGAAGCCAGATGTGAGGCTGACCGTGGCCCCCAGAAGGTGGCAGAACTCCTTCCAGAAGGTAGAGGTGAACTGGGGGCCACGGTCGGAGACCACATCAGATGGGATGCCATGGAGGCGGAAGACGTGCTGCTGGACTGCCTGCGCGGTTTCCTTAGCTGACGGGAGTTTGGGGAGTGGTATAAAGTGGGCCATCTTGCTGAACCTGTCCACCACCGTCAGGATAACAGTCTTTCCCTCCGAAGCAGGCAGTCCAGTAACAAAGTCCAGGCTGATGTGGGACCAGGGACGAGAGGGAACGGGCAGAGGCTGGAGAAGGCCAGCGGGTGGTCGGTTGGAGGTCTTGTTTCGGTTGCACACCGGACAGGCTTGAACATACTCCCGGACCTCCCTCTCCAGACGGGGCCACCAGAAACGCCGAGCGATGTGGAGGCTGGTGCGGGTAGCTCCGGGATGACAAGCCAGGAGGGAGTCGTGCCCCCACTGCAGGACCTGGGCGCGGAGGGCCTCAGGCACGAAGAGCCTTCCCTCAGGACAGGCGCTGGGACCGGGTTGGTCCTGGAGGGCCCTCTGTACCTGCCCCTCAATGTCCCAGGAAAGTGCCGCCACGACCCGGGACTCAGGCAGGATGGAGGCAGGGCCAAGGAGACAGTCGCCATCTTTCAGGAATTGACGGGAGAGGGCGTCCGGCTTGGTGTTACGGGAACCTGGGCGAAAAGACAGACAAAAATTAAACCTTGAGAAAAACAGTGACCACCGGGCTTGCCGGGGATTGAGTCTTTTGGCGGATCTGATGTATTCAAGGTTTTTATGATCTGTCCAGACTATAAATGGCACGGACGCCCCCTCCAACCAGATCCGCCATTCCTCCAGGGCCAACTTTACGGCGAGGAGTTCCCGGTCCCCGATGTCATAGTTTCGTTCAGCAGGGGATAGGCGGCGGGAAAAGTAGGCGCAGGGATGCAGTTTGTTGTCCTCAGGGCGCTGCTGCGACAATACAGCACCGACGCCAACGTCGGACGCATCCACCTCCACCACGAACTGTCTCTCTGGATCGGGGACCTGAAGGATGGGGGCGGACGTGAACCGATCCTTCAGATTGCGGAAGGCTTCTTCTGCCGCGGTAGTCCACAAAAATGACAGTTTAGTACTGGTGAGGGCCGTCAAGGGTGCGGCAACAGAACTGTAATTGCGGATGAATCGCCTGTAGAAATTTGCGAAGCCTAGGAACTGTTGCAGTTGCTTACGGTTTTCGGGGACTGGCCAGGAGGTGACAGCAGACACCTTGGTAGGGTCCATCTGAATGGCACCCTCTGCCACGATGTACCCCAGGAAGGCCACGGTCTTGGCGTGGAACTCGCACTTTTCAGCCTTCACAAAAAGCGAGTTCTCCAGGAGGCGACGGAGGACTAGTCTGACGTGCTGCTTATGTTCTTCCAGGTCTTTGGAGAATATTAAAATGTCGTCCAGGTAAACAAACACAAATCTATCCAACATGTCTCTCAGCACGTCATTGACTAGTCCTTGGAAGACGGCGGGGGCATTGGTAAGTCCAAACGGCATGACCAAGTACTCATAGTGTCCGTTGGGGGTATTGAACGCCGTCTTCCACTCGTCGCCCTCCCGGATGCGAACAAGGTGGTAAGCATTACGGAGATCAAGCTTAGTGAACACCGTGGCCCCCTGGAGGGATTCAAATGCAGAGGCGAGTAGTGGCAGAGGGTACCTATTTTTAACAGTCATGTCATTCAACCCCCGGTAGTCGATGCAGGGACGGAGGGAGCCGTCCTTCTTCCCCACAAAAAAAAATCCTGCACCTGCCGGTGAGGAAGAAGGACGGATGATGCCTGCCGCCAGGGAGTCCGCAATGTACTCCTCCATCGCTCGCCTTTCCGGACCAGAGAGGGAGTAGAGGCGACCACGGGGAGGAGTAGCTCCAGACACCAGGTCGATGGCGCAGTCGTAGGGGCGATGAGACGGCAGAGAGGTGGCCTTGGCCTTGCTAAACACCTCATGCAGGTCGTGGTAACAATCCGGAACCCGGGAGATGTCCGGAGGTGTAGTAGAGGGAACTGGCGAAGTAGAGGGGGCAGCCGACCGAAGACAGGACTGATGGCAATCCGACCCCCACTCTAGTACCGTTCCAGTCCGCCAGTCGATGCGGGGGTTATGAAGACGGAGCCAAGGTAAACCAAGGACGACTGGCTCACGGGGGGATGAGAGAAGGTGGAAACGAATCCTCTCTTGGTGGTTTCCAGAAGTCAACATTCCCACTGCCTCGGTGATGTGGGTTATCGGGCCCAACAAATGACCATCCAGGGCTCGAGCAGGAACTGGAGACGGTAGGCGAAGGACCTCTAACCCCATCTGCTGGGCCAGAGTAATATCCAGGATGTTGGCCTCCGAGCCTGAATCAACGAGGGCAGTGAGTGAGCGAGACAGAGAAGGGAGCTGAAGAACGACCTGCAGGAGGGGTCTGTCCCCCCTGGGAGCGTTCGTGGAGGCTGAAGTCAACCGCACGTCCCCTACTTCTGGAGAGCTAGCTCCTTTAACTGGACAGGTAGTGACGCGATGACCCTCTCCCCCGCAGTACAGGCAAAGTCCCCCCACCAGACGCCGTTGTCGTTCAGAAGGAGAGAGGGATGTGTAATCGACCTCCATGGGCGTGGTAAAATGACTGGGGTAAGCGGTTTCGCCAACAGTGGAACGACGAGAGGGCTGATTGGAACGACCCTTCTCCCGGCGGCGAGCCTGTACTCGCCGATCAATGCGAATAGCGAGTGCAATCGTCTCATCCAGGGTAGTGGGAGCCTCATGAGAAACTAGCTCCTCCTTCATATAATCTGCCAAACTGTGAAGGAATGCGTCGACCAAAGCCTCTTCGTTCCAATGACTCATACTGGCGAGCGTTCGAAAGTCGATAGAAAAATCAGTCACTGTCCGATCACCCTGATGTATCTCCAGTAACTCCCGGGAAGCGTCAGCCGCAGGAGAACCAGCACCAAAAACCTTCTTTAATTCCGCTGCGAAGGAATCAAAAGACCTGCAGCTCAGCGAACGACGCTGATACTCAGCAGTTCCCCATAGTCTGGCCCGCCCAGTGAGTAGATTTATGGTGAATGCCACCCGTGCCGCCTCCGATGAAAAGTTCCGGGCGAGCTGTTGAGCCTGGTCAGACCCCTGTTGTTGAAGCAGCAACACCAGCTGACGTAAGAGGTCGGTGGTGGACATCAATGAGGCCACGTCACTTGAGACGCGGTCCAGCTCCCTGTCGGAAAGTTCCAGCCTTGGTAAGGCGGACAGGGGCTCAGGAGGCTGGCCCTGGTCCATAGTGAGGTCCGCTGGGTCCATTCTTTGGTCAGTCCGTACTGTCACGGGGACCGGACAGACAGACAGATGAACCCAAATGCGTAACCTCAAATATAGTTTATTAAGGGTTGGGGGAAAAGGGACAAAGTCAACAGCTCCGGAGAGCCGGTATGTATCCACCAAGACGCGGCGAAACACCCAGGCAGACGGGTGGTGAGAACCCACACCCGGAAGCAGGCGAAGAGTCGTAGGCAGGCGATGGTCGATACCGGGGGCAGTAGAGCAGAGCTGAGTCGAGGGCATGCGGAGGTCGAGACCAGGAGCAGGTGAGTCAGCCGAGCAGGAGTCGTTACCAGGGCAGTGGAGCAGAGCAGAGTCGAGGGCAGGCAGGAGTCGTTCACCAGGGCAGTGGAGCAGAGCAGAGTCGAGGGCAGGCAGGAGTCGTTCACCAGGGCAGTAGAGCAGGGCAGAGTCGAGGGCAGGCAGGAGTCGTTCACCAGGGCAGTAGAGCAGGGCAGAGTCGAGGGCAGGCAGGAGTCGTTCACCAGGGAGCTGTAGAGCCAGGGAGAGCCAGGGACGGACCGGGGTCGAAGCCAAGGGCTGGAGAGTCAGGCGGAGTCAGGCAGGCAGGAGTCGGTACCGGAGGACAGGAGATTCTGACAGACAGACAGGGGCAAACACAGGAACAGACGGGAGACGAGCAACACCAGGAATACACAGCCAAACAGACGCAGAGAAGTCAGGAGTCAAATAGCTTGCCGAGGGAATACACCGTGGTTCGCAGACGGACTGACAAGGAGTGAGTGAGAGAGGCGAGTATAAGTAGTGGAAACCCCGGGAACTAAACGAGCGTGAACGAGGAGTACAGGTGAATAGAATGATTGAATCACTCGTGATTGTTACAAACCAGGAAGTGCAGGTGAGACGGATGATTACAACGATCGTGAAGCGGGGAGGACAAGTGAGAGAGATAATCTAATGAGGATCTAAACAAGGGAGTACAGGTGCCGTGACTTAGCAGATAACCCGGGGAGTGAACCTAATTAACTAACAGGTGAGTAACAGCGAAAAAACACACATGAATAAACCCAAGTCCAGAGTGAAACCGTGACATATGTGCTATTTTTGATATTGCATCATACAATCACTGTAGATTAAGGGCAAAGCTGCACACAGAGTAGTAAACATATAGGTACAATCCATACATTTGCATGCTATGTAAACTCAATTTCCCAGTTAAAAAGCAGGTCTTTGGGTGTAGTGTGCAAACGAAAGGCTTTACTCATCGTTTTTAGCAACGGTGGTGCAGAAAGACCGACATGTTCATGTGTGTGTGTGTGTGTGTCTGTGTGTGTGTGTGTGGGGGGGGGTGTCTGTGTGTGTGTGTGTGTGTGTGTGTGTTTGTGCGTGTATCGGTGTGCGTGCATGCGTGTGTGTGTGTATGTTTGTGTGTGTGTGCGTGTGTGTGTGCGTGTGTGTGTGCATGTGTGTGTGTGTGTGTGGGGGTTGGCAGCTGTGGCTCCAGAGGAGTTTGTTCTGGGCCATCAATAGGTTAACAGAGTTGATGAACACACGGGGCGAATAGCGCCAACACTTGGGCCCGGGGCAGAGGGGTTGCGGAGGTCGGGTGACCGGAGGGAGGCTTATCACACACCCTCACAGGAGAAGGTGGGAGGAGGCCGAGGAGGAGGGGAGTGGAGGGGATGTGAAGGGACTGGATCAATAGGAGCCGCAGAGAGACAAGAGGCCAGGGGTGACATGGTGTCTTCAGCTGACCAGTGCTGAGCCCTCTGACTCTGTACGGGGAAAAACAAGGGCTTTGTGATGTTGTGAAGAAAATGAGACATGGCCGAACTAAAGGGCTGTTTTTTAAGCTTGTGCATTGTTGAGGGAAAACTACTGATGTAGTGGAGGTTAAACCCATGACAAAAGACATTAACACCTATTTAAATCACAAAACATTAATTTGTTTACCTTTTTATGATAATGTTAAGGATACCTTACCCACCTTTGTAACATGGGTGTGTAGTTTACCTACCTTTTTTTCTTACCACAATCCCACTGTGGAAAACACTTCTCTGGAAAGGCTTTTATTTTAAAGATGAGCTTAGTCTTTTAAGGAAAAGAAAGTGCAAAATTTTCATTAGCAAAGGATCACAGCCTCTTCTTTATTATCTTTATCACCAGAATCCATGCCGTTTTATGGGACCATTGCCTTAAATTGGACTTTCTTCAATTAGTGAAAAAGGCTCATTTTGTAATTACCATCCTTTGGTAAATATTGCAACCACTTCATTAAATGCTCAGTGGCATATTTTGTATGTGTTCAGTGAAGAGTGGGCCTTCTGATGTATTGTTACCAAGGAGACCATGTTTGCTTTTGTTTTTCACCCCTTTTTTCACCAGGGTTTTAATTTGCTCTGTAATTACCCGCCATATGGGACAAGGGGGGGCCCTCTCATACCCAGTGGCGGCCATTTTTTGTGCATTCCAGCAGGTTGGTTATGATAGAGAGTGTGGGTAGCCATCTGCCCTTGTGCTTACAGTGAGCGAAAGTCATCTCAGAGATGGGTTTTTCTGTAATTGAATCGAGTCGATGTCTCCACTGAAGTCATCTTCAAGTCCAGCAAAGTTCCATGTGTGCTGCTGACTTGACAAGACACATATACAACACTGGTGCGGAAAAATTGCATGGCCATCATTATGGAATAGTTTAATCATCTCTACTAGAGTGACTTTCATTTAAGGAAAGGACTACCTATCCTATATATATCCTGTATTTGAATGTCATAGAAACAAACTAAATTTTGTCTAAATAAATAAATAAATAAATAAATAAATACAATATTTATAACACATTTATATGTATTTATATATATATGTGTGTGTGTGAGAGAGAGAGAGAGAGAGAGAGAGAGATTGTGTGTGTGTGTGTGTGTGTGTGTGTGTGTGTGTGTGTGTGTGTGTGTGTGTGTGTGTGTGTGTGTGTGTGTGTGTGTTAAGAGCAGAAAATATATAAAGAAGTTAGTAACAGAAAAGATATAATAAGAACAATAATCTTTACTAGTATAGCATAATTTATACAAAGGATGTAGCTTAACGTGCTTCAACAGTTTAGCAGTTTAGGAACAGTTTAGGAACACAAGACAGAATTACACATGACAAGCTTTGTTATAGTCCAGTAGCACCAGAAGAAATCCATCAGGATGCTGTGTCGAGCTCCACTTATGCCCATAGACATACTATACATAGACAGAGCATGGGGCGTTACTGCCAATAGGCGCTGACGAGACGCGGAGCCGCCATCTTGGAGCGGGGATACGCTCCATTCAGCTTAATCCGTTTGACAGGACAAATGAACTGTTAACGCATTTTATTAACAGTACCTCGCTAAACACCACTATTTTTAAACTGGCTGTATCGCTAGTAGGTTATAGTAGGCTATAACAAAGGCTTCTTGAAGGCTTTCATTATTCTTAATTAATTAAAGAGCAACTGTCGCTGCTTCCAAATCCCCTCAGTAACAACACACATTGATAAAAACATATGACATGTGACAACTGCGAATAATTAAGCAGTTGTCTCAAGTTTATTTGCAGCCCCTTCTATTTTTTTCATTTTCTGCTCCGTCTAGGCTATAACTTGGTGGGTTAATTTAAAGACATCACTCACAACAGCGTCAAACTTTTACAATCAGGTTGTTGTGGGATAAATCGCCTGCAGTGTAGGCTTGGTGCAACTGTTTCTACCTTCTGACATTGAACTACAGGCTGTTTTTTGTATATATCGCTAGTGCAGCCCAAGACTTTTCGTCATGCTTATTAAATAAATCTGTCACTGCATCCGACCCACCTAAACGACAACACAGCCTATTGCTAAAATCAACATACACCTGTTTAATGTAGCCTGAATCAGTGATTCTGGTCGCCAAATTATTTTTAGCATGTTATTTCGCCAATTGAAACTAAGAACAAAATACAATTCAAATCTGTTTTTTTTTTTTGTATTCATAGGCGCTGTTAGTGGTGCAAAAGAAGGGCAACTTACGGCGCATAGAGGGACTGACAAATGACAGATAAATGCATTGTTTATATTACCTTTGTATTTATTGGTTAAACATGGCTATGTCATTAGTCTGTGTGTATTAAAATGAATATTTAGACAGCGATTCACGGCTTCTTGTAGGCTACAGTTTCGGTTAGCGGTTCAACGTTCTGTTTCGAAAAGTTGAGACGGTGGGCTTGGGCGCGCTGGCTGCCAAACGACTCGTTTTATGTACAGTCTGCTCTCCACTCTCGCATAGTCATAATGGGGGAAAAAAAACATTAAAAAAAATGTTCTGGGCCACATTCATGGTATTAAAAAAAGACAACAGGGAAAGAGAAAGTGGCAGATAGAATAAGGAAGAAGTTGTGCGCTTGGAAACACTGCGCAGGTATAGGATGCATAACTTCTCTGACAGTTTGAGGGCAGCGTTGGTTGACTAACGTTGCTTTTCCATAAGGTTACAATTGAGTTGCTAAACTACTTTACGTTGCGTTTTAGTTTGCTAACTAACACTGGCTGAAGTGTTTTGTAGATATTGTTGCAATAGTCCTTGTTCGTTTGACGTTGTTCGTGTTGTCTTTCTGCATTCCATCCACCTGCTATAATTATAGCTTCATATTGAAGTTAGCACAACAAGCAAAACTGCTATTGTGCTGTTGTTCAGTATGTAGCATCATGTCATCCTAGTTCTCGTTTGAAATTTGTTTTAATAAATGTTCATTGTTAACATTACATTCGGTTTGGTCTCCCTTACGTTATCTCCGCTCTGAGCCAATTGGGCATAACAATACATTAGATATCTATATATAAACACCTGAGCGCTTTTATATCAGCTGAAACCACCAATCTCTTTCAATGCATAGAGAGTAAAGACAAATTCTATCTTACCCAACAACATTAATATTTGAATATTGTTAGTTGAATGACTCATTCATGATCACAAATAGGCTTCGCTGTATTGCTTAGACAGTCTGATCCCCGCTCCAAGATGGCGGCCGTATTTCTCGTGTCCCAGCAACCAATGCTCTGTCTATGTATAGTATGTCTATGCTTATGCCCACTAGGAGCAATTAGCACCAGGGCGACGGGGGGAGGAAAAAACTCCTTATTTGCATTGGTGTTGGTATCGAGCAGGGCAGTTAAGTATAGTTGAGGCTGAACAGGTAGGGTCTTCAGTTGCCGTTTAAAGGCGTCAACAGATTCTGGGTCTCTGATGTCCTGGGTTAGGGCATTCCATGTCTTTGTGGAGTAGTATGAGAAGGCTACTTCTCCGTGCATGTGGGTGTGTGCATGTGTGTGTTTGTGTGTGCGTATATATGTGTGTGTGTGTGTGTGTGTGTGTGTGTGTGTGTGTGTGTCTGTGTGTGTGTGTGTGCACAAAACAGATATCAAATAAATGCTTGGTCCATTTGGTCTCAGCATAAGTTTGCACTCCTCTTTCAAATTCACTCCAAGACTGAGCTCAGTCAATCAGTCTGGATCTTCCAGAGGTGCAAAGCCTCACGGAGCTGAGAAAATATGTTTGTCCATCACTGATCATGAGAGGAGATAACAGGGTCAGCAGGAGGTCACTGAAATAATCACTCCTTGCAGAGTCAATAGCCACTCCAGCCAGACACGGCACATATTTCAGTCATCTACTGGGGAGGGCCACTCTGGAGGGGAGAGACAAAAAAGTGGCCCTTTGTTGATGAAATTCAAATCTTTGGCCAAACACTGTGATCAAATCAGAGGCTCCCTCATCCTCTCGTTCTCTCTCTCTCTCATTTTCTTGTTCTCGTTCTCCTTCTCTGTCTTTTTTTCTGACGCACTGTTACACACACACATATACACATACACACGCATATACACACTTGAACAGGTCTTAGATTTCTGCAGAGGCTGAGTGTGAAATATGGTGTGTACAAAATGGTGTGTGGGTATGTGTGTGCATGTGTGTGTCGCATGTGCGTGTGTGCGTGTGTGTGTGTGTGTGTACGTGCATGTGTGTTAGGGTATGTGTGTGTGAGGGGGTGTAGTTGTGTGTGTGTATGGGTTGGGGGGGGGGGGGGGGGGGGGGTTGTAGCTGTCGTGGCATCAGCCGAGAATAATTGCCGCCCAGGACCTCTGCGTCCCGGCAGCACCAATCGCTCGATCCCCCGCCTGCACCCTGCCCCTTCTGTTTCATTAGTGCGGCCCATTCCACATCACCATTCCCAGTTTCATTTGAGCGCCGCGCACAACGATCTGCCAGCAAGGCAACATTCCAGGAATGAAACTCACAGCCCCCCCGCCCCCCTTTTTTTACGACCTTAAATAGCCGCAGACCTAATAACCGCCCGACCGCTCCCCACTACCCCACCTTTTCCTGGTAATTACAGCGAGTCAATATTGTTGCATTCTAATCCTTCGGCAATCACAAGATACACTCGGCCATTCCTCTCCAGGACTTGACACATGTGTGAGGCCAGAATAGCATGTGGGCTTTGATGCTCTGCTGTTAGGAAATGTACTGCTTTTTTGTAGGGACTATAATGAGGTTTTCCCCATAAATCTCAAAACCATAGCCTTCCATAAAATAAGCTTTGCAACGTTTTTTCGTTTTTGTTTTTTTGTTTTGTGTTTTTCTGCCGTGGTTGGTGGCTGCTGCGGGCTGCTTACAGACACTTTGTACAAATAGTGTGGTTATGGAGGGTCTCCATTTAATATTTTATCAGTCCCTGATACCAGAGCGCTCGTGTTTCACTTGGCACCCGGTGCCCCTCGTAGCAAGTTTTCATAACCAATAAAAAATGAGCTTCAATTTGAAAATCCAAACAAATAGTTCACTTCCAAACAAATAGTTACACTCAGTGATGCAAATCAATATTTCAAAGAACTTTTTGTTTTGGGAGTTGGAAAGCTGTAGGGGGCCAAAGGAACTCGTAGAATTGCGATTTAGGTGACAAAACTGACTGTGGGCTTCAAGCTAGGCACTGGAGTCGGTCGTCAACCATTCTACCCGAAATCTGTATGACCTTCTTGCCTGATACTGAGAAGTATCACATACACACACACCGGATGACACTGAGCGCAACACTGGCATCCAATACATTGATTGATAATGAGCAGGTCAATCAATGAGCAGAGACCCAAACTTTATTACCATCTCCAATTAGACAGAGGAGATCGATACACCCGGTGACACCCCGACAGACGGGATCATCTCCTTCAATGCCAAACTGTCAAACACTGATGCGCTGTTAAACAAAATCTTTTAATATACTTAGACACACTTAGACAATAAATATGGCAAAAGGGGTGAAAATATGGGAACATGCACATCGTTTGGGGTATTGTATTTATGTATTGTTTGGAAATAGATGAATGCTTTGGACAGCTTGCATTTGTGTCCAGCTCAAAAAGAGTAAACATACTCATCCTTTCAAAATTTGTAGATTTTGAGGTACCGTGTTTACATATTTTGTCCATACACTTAGTTTGGACAGCTTGCAGTGCTGTTCTGCTTAAAATGACAGCAACAGGAAGTGGCTGTGTTTTGTGTTGTACTATGTACTATACACATCTGCCCACCACATTTCCTCTGCTGATGGAAGGGTTTTTCAGCAAATCTGTTCACATGCATCAGAACATCCCGCATGACTCTCTCAAGTCACGAGTGGAAAAATATTTAACCTGATGCTCGTGTTATCTTGTCGAATGGTCGGTCGGTCAACAGGGGCCAGGTTTTGATCCACAGTGGCATTCATGCTAGGCAAAGATAAACATCTAAAACATGTATCCCTCCAATTTCTGCGATCCTCTCCTGACCTGTCATAATATAACAATCGGATATAGCGCTCCTCTGGATTATTGGACTGCAACACGGACACTAAGCTCCTTTGCAGTGCTCTCAGCGGATTTGCAAAGGATCCACTGAAGGGGGTGGGGGGCGTGCACTCAAATGTAGAATGCACCATGGCAACCACCTGTTCATGCAGGTTACTTTGTGGTTGTATGGCTAACTATAGCCCCCTGAGGAGATGACACAAAGACCTCTGCTTCAGTGGACCATGGGCCAACTGTCTTGAATGTTGTTTATTGTCTTTTGTGTGTTGATCCTTTGTGAGGGGTTTGGCATAAATAAGTATTAAAAGTGCCTTGATTATTCATGCAACTGGCTTGAGTCCAACCTTGGTCTTCTTGTTCCTACAATGGAAAAAAAACTAAATCTGTGGGAAAATCTAAATCACTGCATAGCTTCCTTTCACTGCATAGCTTCCTTTATAAAGCATGCAAAGAAGATCACCTCTGACTTCTCACGTACTGATCATGACTTCTTCCAGCTTCTTCCATCAGGGAGGCATACAGGCCACTGGCTGCCAGAACTAAACATTTCTTAGACTATTTTTACCCCACTACCATAAGGACTCAAAACTCCTCAATGTAGAGCTGTCTGTATTCTGTCACATTATTTACCGACATTTGTAGCTTTTGTGAAATGTTTGTCTAAATGTGTACATCTGTATTTTACATGTGCGTCATTCAGATATGAACTGAGCTTGTACTGGAACTAAAATCCAGCAAGAATGGTTGTGTAGCTATTAAATAGTGTGTCTGTCTTTCTGTCTGTCTATATACCTGAAAGGTTGGTCCCTCAGCTGTCCTCAGGTGTCACAAAACACATGCAGCACAGTATTACCTTGACTCTGATGACTAAACAAGAATAAGGCATCAGTGTGGCAAACAACAGTGTTACATAAAATAGTGCCTGTGGTAGATGATGGTTATTACCATGAAATCAATAATTAACTTATTCATAAGCGCTTCTGTGAAAGCCATTTACAAGCATTAATCTAAACAATCATACATTCTAGGCTCTCATTAGTCACTCCATGCTCTGCCCTTGCTGGTTTTCAATTGGCTCTGATGGAATGTGAACAGATGGCTGATTGGCCGCTGTGTTGTAGGCCAAACATGGTGTGGAGGTGAAGTGATATGGCTGGCAGCTTTACAAACCAGGGTGGTTGCTCCTTTCTGTCCAGGAGCATGGGGACAGCAAAAAGAGAACCACATAATTTTCTTCTTCTTCTTCTTGCAGTTTCCTGCAGAAATTGTAATATGCTACGATCCTACCAGGATCGTGCTAGGTTTTGTTTTGACTATTGTGGCCAACATCACTGATTGGGCATTGGAATTCCGGAGGAAGTGTGGTTAAAATATTTTGATTTTGAGTTAACTAAAATCATCAATATAATCATCACAAATAATTCAGAAAGACCACAGCCTTATATTTTTCGTGCAAAGTAATAAAGGGAAAATTGCAACCACAACTACGATTGCTGGAAAGCCTTCAATTTATGTGATTTGGCAAAAACACCAAGTCAGGGAATCCCATAGGCAGTCACTTTACACAGCAAAGAGGCTCTACATTTCTGTGCTTTCAGGCGGGACACAGGGCACTCTAGTGTTTCTTTTTCTCCAGTACCCAGCAGCTCTGTGGTCTTCTAGACACCCGCGCTTGCTATAGCTCCTGTGATTGGATGCTTTGGGTGGTGTTTCTCAGTGCCACAAAATTGGACCCAAAGGCGCGAACACAGGGGCGGAGCCAGACTTTTTTACATGGGGTGGCCAAAGGGTGGCCAGCGCTATTGAAGGGGTGGCCATGTTGTGACCAATACAATAGTTTGGAGGTCCGGGGGGTCCTCCCCCGTAAATGTTTTAATCAGCTAGATTTGATTTTCTGTATTCTGGTGTATTTGTGGCATATCTGGTGCCATATAGGAGTCATTTAATTAAGGCGGACCTGTCCAGTGTCCAGTGTTTTCTCCATATGCCCATCGCACGCCTTAAGACCTCTTTTGACCTCTTTTTTTATGGAGCAAAAGGGGCAGATGATTAGAAAACTATTAAAAAAAACGGTGTCAAATTCCATGTATTTTCGCACTTGATAAAGTTAACATTGGTTAAAAGCATTTGTGATATTGATGATGATTAACTGTTGCTGTCAGGCTAAACAAATAATTTACGACAAAGCTGATATCACATGGCTGATAAAAACCGTTCAATGGCATGGTATCATAAACAACTCAACTGTGGAAACGCCAGTGGATGTGTCTAGAGATGAACTTAGCCTTGGTATCTTGAGTCAATTGCATGATTATAACGGAACCATAACGTTGAGGAGTTAACCTGAAAACGTTAAGTTTAGCATATTACTTACATTAGCAGCAGGGGAAGCCTACTGTTACGATGCTTCAGAAATCGTCTTGTATCCATATTTGTTGACTATACAATTTCTCATCGAGATGAACTCTGCAGACTCCACGGATAACTAGCATGTTTCTATCATGTTTTTTTGTTTTAGTTCCCCACGTATCAATACACAAATAACCTTCTTCCCCTGCAAGAATTGTTGCGAATTTGGTCCTTCTAATCTTGCCGTAGTTAAGTAGTTGACTATAGGAGGCTGGAAAGAGTTTCATTAAATCAGTTTCAGTTTTATTAAATCAGATGCAGAGAATTCATATCTGTAAGTTACAGTACTGGCAGATTTTTAAACCTTATATTTTTTTGTTAATCTTACTGAGTATTTTATAAAAACACGATTGTAACGTGTTTAAAGTAAATGTTAAAGGAGAACTTCGGTGTAAAATGAAAATTGGCATGTTAAAACATCATACCGAGTTGGTATGTGTACGGAGGAGCAAAATTGATTTAGCCTGTTGCATTCAGAGTTTAACTATTTTTTATCGTTTGTCCCAGAAGGCTAACAATGGAAGTGGTATGTGCCCTTAGACGAAGCATGACGGCTACGCTATTTTTAAACCATTAAAACAGCTCGAAGAAACTCCACACTCCATCGGTAGTACAACAAAGGCCCTGACATTAAAAACGAGGCACTGAGAACTTTGTAAGTGTACACAACATTTATTAATAAAACAGTTTTGACAAGCAGTACCTTGCTGTAGTTTCTCGTCGCCGCCATGATGAAAGTCTGCACAGGTCGATTGACGAACACGAACCAGCAGGAAGAATAGGAGGAGAGGTAGTACAGTCAACTTGTTTGGACTTTCATCATGGCGGCAACGAGAAACAACTGCAAACGACTGCATGTAAGAACAGCTTTTTAAATAAACGTTGTGTACATTTACAATATTCTCAGTGGTTCGTTTTGAATGCCAGAGCCTTTGTTGTACTACCAATGGAATGTGGAGTTTCTTCGAGCTGTTTTAATGGTTTAAAAATAGCGTAGTCCTCATGCTTCGTCTAAGGGCACCTACCACTTCCATTGTTAGCCTTCTGGGTCAAACTATAAAAAATAGTTAAACTCTGAATGCAACAGGCTAAATCAATTTTGCTCCTCAGTACACATACCAACTCGGTATGATGTTTTAACATGCCAATTTTCATTTTACACCGAAGTTCTCCTTTAAATATAGCGATGCTAATCGCGGTTAGCCTGCAAATAGACTTTCTAATGTTAAGCTAGCCTTATGCTAACCGTTGAATGACAGATGCTCATTTGTATTTCGTGTTTTGTTGTGCTTCGGTTTCACTAAAAAGTAAAGACCAAATAAGGAAAATTGACTTCTTATTGTTGGCTGACTTTGTATAAAGGAGAACTTCGGTGTAAAATGAAAATTGGCATGTTAAAACATCATACCGAGTTGGTGTGTGCACTGAGGAGCAAAATTGATTTAGCCTGTTGCATTCAGAGTTTATCTATTTTTTATCGTTTGTCCCAGAAGGCTAACAATGGAAGTGGTAGGTGCCCTTAGACGAAGCATGACGACTACGCTATTTTTAAACCATTAAAACAGCTTGAAGAAAATCCACTCTCCATCGGTAGTACAACAAAGGCCCTGACATTAAAAACGAGGCACTGAGAACTTTGTAAGTGTACACAACATTTATTAATAAAACAGTTTTGACAAGCAGTACCTTGCTGTAGTTTCTCGTCGCCGCCATGATGAAAGTCTGCACAGGTCGATTGATGAACACGAACCCGCAGGAAGAATAGGAGGAGAGGTAATACAATCGACTTGTTTGGACTTTCATCATGGCGGCAACGAGAAACAACTGCAAACTACTGCATGTAAGAACAGTTTTTTAAATAAACGTTGTGTACATTTACAATATCTTCAGTGCTTTGTTTTGAATGCCAGAGCATTTGTTGTACTACCGATGGAGTGTGGAATTTCTTCGAGCTGTTTTAATGGTTTAAAAATAGCGTAGTCGGCATGCTTCGTCTAAGGGCACCTACCACTTTCATTGTTAGCCTTCTGGGACAAACGATAAAAAATAGTTAAACTCTGAATGCAACAGACTAAATCAATGAAGTTCTCCTTTAACTATCTGTCGAGCTAGTAAGCTTTCATTGTGAGTGCAAAATCTTAAGTTTAAGTAGGCAAAGGGTGGGTCCGTAGGGGGGGGGCAGTGGGGTGGCCATCTTCTGACCAGTGGTTGCCATGGCCCCAAGGGGGTAGGAGCATAGGCGGAAGTTGAAGCACCCATGGGGAAACTCCAACCCGGAAAAGACCCAATAGCCTTTAGCATTCCGTTGACTTCCATTCATTTTAGCGTCACTTTGAAATCAAATAACTTTACATGAGAAGGACTTTGTGTCTTGATATTGGCATTGTTCTAAACCGGAGAGGACACAGCACAACATATTTGCTTCGATTGGAAATCTGTCATGGTATTGCCTTGTAAGAAACGCTTATCTGAAATTGTGCTAAAAATGGCGTCACAAATCATGCGACAGCTAGTGAGTTTCTGTCGCACAGGAGAAAATTTACCGTACTATTTGGATAACAAGCCGTAGCCCTAGTCATGCCCCTTTACTTTTCTGTTGATGTTGGGGAAACATTTACATCTGTATTTCTCAAAAAATAAGCTTAGAACTTGGTATTTGTTTGTAAGAGAATCGCTATCTTTATGGATTTTACTATTCGATGCAAGTGAATTAAGAAAGATGGCTAAGCTAAGCTACACACTATAGCTTGTAGTTTACATGCTAACTAGCTAGCTCCCTTGACATGCTGGCTTGCAAGACTGCCTGGAACCAAAGTTAGTGGACGAAGAATCAAGTCCCCACGTACAATATTAGCCTCCCATTTCACTAAGTGATTGCAGCTATAACGGTAGAAGAATACTTATTTAAAAATTATCGTATGCTGTATGATTTGTGATTGAGCATCTACCACTCAATTTATAGTATTTGGGTTCGCTAGCCGATGTGACCGTACGTCACCCCGCGCTTGCGCAGTTGGCTGGTGACCAATTAAAAATGTCAAAATCGTGCCTCAACGGCTCCCATTGAAAACGATGCCATCCCACGGTCCATTCTCTTCTACTGTCTATGCATGGTCCCCCCTGGCCCCCACGTGGCCACGCCTCTGAGCGAACAACATTTTCGTAAGCTCCTGCACGAACAGCCTTCATGT
This sequence comes from Coilia nasus, assembly GCA_027475355.1. Taxonomy (NCBI): domain Eukaryota; kingdom Metazoa; phylum Chordata; class Actinopteri; order Clupeiformes; family Engraulidae; genus Coilia; species Coilia nasus. Next base: position 24,981,515 of record CM050210.1, on the reverse strand, counting down.
CAGAAACAAAAAATAGGTGGTTGAAGATGGATGGCTGGTGTGTAGGGATGGGAAGTGATAAGATTTTTACGATTCTGATTCCATTTTCGATTCTGCTTAACGATTCGGTTCTTTATCAATTCTCTTATTGGTTCTCATTTGGGGAAAAAAGGAGAACAAACAGGTCGATTTGCATCAACTTTGTTTAGTTTAGAAGTAACATGACCTTTCAAACCCAACAATGAGGTCAAAAGAGGCCCACAGCCTAGATAATAAGAACAGTAAAATAAATGTTCTTCTGTAGAAAATAATAAATACAACTGCATGGGTGTCATGTTTCTTGCTGACTGCAGGAAAATGGAATTGAATTAAAACATCAGTCCATCAGAAGCAAAACTGTTAATCCAGACACTTTGAACAGTGACAATAAGAAAGTATTTAAAAGCCTTTACAAACTGGCTACTTCATATTAAAAAGCCATCATGTTTTGACCCAACTGGGCCTTCATGAGGAAATGTTTATTTAAAATATAGTATTGAGCATATAGACATGAAGGAGGATTTAGACATGAAGGTTGGACAGTGGCTAATAGATTATAGAGCATTATTGTGATTGTAGGCTTCGATGTGTATGCTAAAACAGATTGGAGGAAAATGTTATTGTAACTCACCCCATGGGGTGTTTATTGTGCTATTGTACATGCGTTGTATTGGGAATTTATTGTGTATGCATTGCATAAAACATAAAGTGACATTTATTTCAGAAAAGTCCTCCGACTGTTAAATGGAATACCACTGTGTGATGTGATTCTGTCCTAAAGTCTATGGGCAAGATGGACTTTACATCCATCTACCAAAAGCTGAAGCAGTCGTATTTCAGGTCTGATGACTCATGTTGTTCTGAAATCTTTATAGCTGCATCCGTTTTAATAACAGCAGATGGATATCCAACCCTAATTATCAGCTTCTGGAGTCCCAGGCAACGGCATTTTAATGTAAATCCTCTAAAAAGTAATCGTCTTGTTTGGTTGTACCTGTGAATCCCTTGAGTCTGTAAAATATCACTGTCAGCCCGAAAGTGTCCCCTTAATAAAAGAATGCCCTCGCTGTGCAGTAAGCCAAAACAAAGATTAATGGGTACAGACTACTTTATCCTGGATGTGTACGCTGTGTCGGGTATGCCTTATGGAAATTTGTAAGGGGAGTGGAAAAGAGAATAAGAAGTAACAGTATTCTATGTGCTGATGACTTTGAATCAGAAGGCAGCCTGAATTTTGCAAGCAAAGAGCTTTGACCAGTCTCTCATCACCATTTTGTTCTGGGGGTGGTGAGCAGCTTGATGTTTTTGTTTTTTTTTTCCCCTCAGAAATTCCCAACCCATTAACATTCAAACCAGAAAACTGCACAACCATGTTAATCATTTAGTCTCTGTGTGGTGGTTACTAAAACATGAGAATTTAATTGACCACATTAGGTGACAAAAATAGCATGCTTTGATGTACGCACCACCAATTTTTACTAACCTATTTTTATTTATGCTTATGGAGGCTTTAATGGTAATTTCATACTTGTGAAATTGAACAGACAGCCTGTTTCAAAGCAATATTTTGGCAATAAGTTAACATCATAGCTTGACTTTAAATTGACTAAATTCAAAGACAAAGGTGCTGAAATTAAGAAATCTGGCAGAAACCATGCATAAAATATGTTGCCTAATGCACCTTTTAATTGTGTCCATTTCTTTCCCATGCGTTGTTGTCATTTATGATAATTAATTCCCCTAATTAAAGGGATTATCATTAAAGTTGGTCACTAATGAGTATGACAATGTAACATCTGTTCCGCAGATCTTGAGTCGCACGGAGCCTGTTCACTGAGTCGTGACCATATGACAAATAATAATGCATGCACTCTCATCATGTGAATGGCAGCTCACATGTTAAGGGCCCATGGCTAACACAACAGAATCCTGGGTCCACACTCTTGTGTGTTTGTGCAGGGGGTATTAACTAGACAGTAGCATAGGGATTAGGGAGAACAGAGAACAGTATCCGTTCACTCTTTGGCTCCCTGCAAGCACTTAACTCCTGCTTTGGAGAGGAAATGAAAAACCTTGAAAGCCCTTGTCATGACACTCTAAGGCTCCTTGTAAGAAGAAAGGGTCACTCGCAAGTAGTGAGGATTTAATCAAAACATTGCACTCTCCGATCTCCAGATTAAAATCTAATCTGGAAGAAGAAAAGAAATCCTTTAAAAAGAATATAGGACATAAGCAATGTTTTCATATCTTGCATCACTTGCATCGTGTCATGACAGGCATTGTTCATGTAAAATTTAAGGCAATGGCTAAATATTTCTGTTTCCCCTTTTATTGTTGTTTGAACACACCAAGATGATACATTTCATCTGGCACATTTTATGAACTTTGCTTAAAAATGCATCCAAAAAAAGGTTGACCGTTCTAGAGCTTAAATGAACTTTATTTTCAAAATGAAACAGAAGCTGAGAAGATACGCTGAATGACAATTTTACAGCAAAACGACTCCACTGAAGCCCCAGTTGAAAAGCTGGTGGAAATAAAACATATTCTTTGGGCGGACAGCCTGAACAAGGGCGTGTAACCCTTCCCATGAAACATGGATAAAGTGAGGCAGGTGACAGGGCAGCAACTGTAGTTGATGGAGAGCTTTTTGCAGGCTGTGCTCTAAGGAGTGTGTGTGTGGTGGGGGGGCAATCATTACTGTGCACCCAGCATCACCCCCGTAAATCACAGCTCCATCAATACTACTGCCTTTTAAATATTAATAAGAGTCGCTCACCCCCCTCACTTCCAGGTCCATTTGTGGCTGAAAATATCCCACACATGTACTGCTCACATTTGTCATCTCATCACTTACATTTTACCTACAAGTCATGTAGTCTTTGAGTGGGTGGTAGGGTGGATGGGGGGGGGGGGGGGGGGGGGCGTCAAAGCCGAACTTTGTCAGGTTTCTGAAACCTTCTGGACCCTGGTCATGAGTCAACTGTCTCTGAAAGAAACGTATCCATCCTCTTATCATCATTATAGTATGGTGGTGCTTGTGCCATGCCTCTATGTTCACTAACATGGTCCTGTCATGGACCTTAACACACTTAGAGAGTACTTTGAGTAGCCAAATAGAAACAAAACACTGCATGGACAAATTTCTTGAACCATTCTCAGAAATCAAGGTGTGTGAAAAATTATTCTGTTCATACCAAGTGTGAAGTTTTCTTTTGATTGATATTCAACAAAAAATCATTGAATGTTTGCGTAGGTCATATGAGAACTATCTACTATCAAATTGAAACAGGGGGCACAAAAGATGTAAGGCGAGGAACACTCCCTCTTCAAATAGTTGAGTCGAATGTAAATTTCTGTTCCCAGGTCAAATGTAAATTTCTCTTCCCAGATATCGGCAAATTGGCTTTATTTATGCGGCTGTCAGAATCCGAGCACATTTTCGTGCAAAGGAGGAAAAAAGAGAAAAGGGTCAAATCCCAGAGGGGTAAATGACCTGCCAGATAAAGACCCTCGAAGGCCAGCTGGACTTCAACTTGGAGCTCCCGATCCATCTCAGTGCGGAATTTACATAAGAACGCGGCAGCCCGGGTTCATTAGGATCACACTGTGCAGTGAGTGACGGGCTTCAATGTTTCACCGCAAGAAACGACATGAGCGGTGAGAATGAGCCACCGCTCACCACAGTTGGGCCATATTACAAACATATGCGGTGGGTTCTGATACCCTCGGAATGTCAATGAGTAGGCCTAGCCTAGCTAAATTCAAAATAAGGTTTAGGAAGCGGCGGATTCTCTGCGTTCTGCCAACATGTTTTTATTTTGAATGTCATTTGATCAGTGTAATTATTTTTAAATACTTTAAAGGCGTCATAATCACATTTCAACTTATTGTGCAACAAATAAACGCATCTTCGGCTATAAGGTTACCGGTTGGGGAATTCATGGCTCTCCGGTTAACAAGAGTTGGCCTCTCCTATTAAGACATCTAAATAATTAAGAACAATCGATTTTTGTCCCATTTCCATGCCCCTTTCATGCAGAGTGCTGTATGTGTGTGTGTCTGTGTTTGTGTGTGTATGTGTGTGTGGCAAATAGACACAATCATAGACCAGAGCATTTGCGTCACATTCTTTTTTGAACAAAAACATAACTTAGCGCATCCTTTCAATTTAGAAATCCACAACACATCACATATAATAATGATTACAGCAGAAAGGTTGTCAAGGTAAACCACATACCTGTTTCATTTCGTATGAAATGAACACCGAGGATAACATTTTGATCGCACATACAAATGGAAGATCTGCGTCTTCGGCTTATTGTACTGTTCGCATCTCTATGTGAACTGTGAACAGTGATTCAGCATGTTTGTCATCACACATAACAAAGGAACTGGCGCCATCTACAGGACACAGACACAATTAAGGCCCCCAATTACACCACCCCATTTAACCTTAGTGCATACAGACATTATGAGGACTTTTTTGTGGAACTACACAGATTGACTTTCAGTCTTTTTTTTTGTTTGGTGTTAGGTATCAGTGATTCTCCAGCTCTGTGCCTGCCAACAATGTAATGTGCCATGGGTTGCGTTTAATACCCTGTACGTCTTTGTGTACCTCTGTACCTCGACTTCAAAATACACACCACCTGTCCTTACATTCAGCGCTCTGCAGCATGATAATCTGTCTCCATCCTATCTTGCACCGTTAACCATTAGAGGTGTCAATCCCGGCTACAGAATTAAAACCACTGCCACATATTTCTGATCCAACCATTTTCTAAATCAGCTGTTCGTAATGAGCACACATATCATCAGATTTTTATCAGTTAAGTGAACAGGCAGAAGGAATACATGTATGTTATATTTCTGTGAGGCTGTGTATGTGGGGAAATTGCTGTGTATGTTGCTGTGTATGTTTGTCTTTTACATCTGCAGCTTCTAATATGACATGAAATGTATGATGAAGACTATCTATCTATCTATCTATCTATCTATCTATCTATCTATCTATCTATCTATCTATCTATCTGTCTGTCTGTCTGTCTGTCTGTCTGTCTGTCTGTCTGTCTGTCTGTCTGTCTGTCTGTCTGTCTGTCTGCCTGCCTGCCTGCCTGCCTGTCTGTCTGTCTGTCTGTCTGTCTGTCTGTCTATCTATCTATCTATCTATCTATCTATCTATCTATCTATCTATCTATCTACATGGGCAGGGATTTTTACTTTTCACTTTCTGAAGCCAGGGTGTGATTGACATCTCTGCTTACAACTCTTATCACTTCATTACTTCATCAGCTGGTCCGCCATGTCTCCATCCTTCACTCCGGCGGCCACCACAGAGAAGAAGGCGCTGGGCAGGAGGCAGCGGATGTAGAGCGCCACCTGGGGGATGGGGTGGGCCATCAGCACCTCTCTCCGCTTCCAGTTCACCGTCCGTATGATCTCCTTGGCCAGCTCCTCGGGCGTCACGCCGTTTCTCAGCTTGCTGATGATGTCTGGGCAGCAACATGGAGCCGAAAGGAATAATCACTTTAGTAGTTTGAATATAAAACTGATTCCCGTTTTTAACACACAGCACACAGTGCACACACAACGAAATTGAAGTCGGCATTTAAACCATCACACATGTGAGCAGAGGGGCCAGCCCAACAGGCAACCCAGGGAGCAGTATGTGGGGATGGTACCATGCTCAGGGTAGCTCAAGCACAGGGGAGGATGATGGAGAGTGCTGGTCAATCACTCCCCACACCCACTTGTCAGTGTGGGGAATCAAACTTGTGACCCTTTGGCCACAAGTCCAACACCTTAACTGCTAGCCCATGACTGCCCCGGTCATCAATTAAGTGACATGAGCACAGTCATTACACACTGGAAAATGAGTTAATTTCAACCTTGTTTCTTGCCTACAAGTATTATCCTATGATGTTTACTATGACATCAGTGGATTCAGTGTGTGATGTAGCATGCTGATTTTCTTCAAGTGAGGTTTTCTGGTTTCATTTTCATTTCTAGTATAATTTCAGCACTGCAGCAGGGAGAGAACAAGGTGAGACGAATCGATAAGTAGCCTTTTACTAACTGTCACCACCCCTTGTGAACGCCAACCTCATAATCATTTCTTCTCTTGCTGAATCACAAAGCTTGCCAATTAATTAAACCATAAAACCCCAAGCAAGTGCTTTGACACAACATCTCTGGAGGACGATCACATCTCTGCTTCCTGCCATGTCTTGTAAAACAACAGTCCCCAACCTATTTTGCTCTGTGGTTGATTAAAATTTTAAAATGGTAGTTTAGTTATAGCCCAGTAACACATAATGAGGATGAATTATTAGACCAATAATAAGGGTCTTGTGAAAGCATCTCCTGATAACAAATTTGGGTCACGACCCAAAGATTAAGAAACACTGCTGCAAAAAGCTGACCGTGCAGCCTCCACTTTTCTGCTGTTTTATGCTGTCCCTGCAGAACATGTGTTTTACACACATGCTAACCGTACATGTCTAAGTATTGTTTTCAGCAGGGAAGCAACATGGGAGGGTGACCTCTCAGAAGCAGGCTGCATAAATAAAAAAAAGGGGGGTGGGCTGCACTGATGATTTGTCCGATGGAGAGCCATGGGCAGGCAGGGAGGCTCTGAAGGGTTGGGCTATTACTCACAGGCCTGGAGGGAATTGAAAATCTTGGAAGCAGTGATGGTGGTGGTGGCGATGGCGGTGTTGACGGCGGGGGAGGAGGTGGAGAAAGAGAAAGAGGGGGGGGAGGGAGGAGAGGGACTGGTGGGAGCTGGAGGGGAAGGGGGAGGGGCAGGGGGAGCGTTGTCAGCCTCAGCGGCAGGAGCATCAGTGGCTGGAGGGGATGATGGTGAGGGTGAGGAAGAGGAGGGGTCGGTCTCCTCCTGCTGCTTGGCGTTGATGAAGGTGTGACTGATGGTGCTGACGGATATGCCGTACTCCTCCACCTCTGCCCGCAGGCAGTCGAAGAAGGCCTGGACGGCGTGCTTGGAGGCGGCATCTTGAATGCAAAAAGAGTGTCAGAGTGGCAGTCAATAACACATGTGTGACTCAGCTGTTCGTAAATCAAAACTTGACAGCTAGGGTGTGGGAATTAGTAATAGTGTCCAGGGTAGAAATATTTACAAGAATATGACAAATGTTGACATAAATATCAACTTAGGCAAGGATATGTGAAAATGTTTCTTTTTCTTTCCAGTGCTGTCATTTCTATAAGTGAGATATTATTGAATTTATTGCCTGGATAACATTTGACATAGCAGAGTTCATTATTATGAAATCTATATAACCATTAAGAATGAGGGCATGACATTATTTAGTTTATTTGTGCAGTGCATGATAAGTTCATGAGGTTACTCAAGGTAACACACAGCTTAAGTAAGAAGGTTTCATCACTAGTTTCTGGTATTACATTTGGGTGTGCCGGCACATGGATGTGAAGGGAATGTTGGGAGGATGAACGCCCTAAAGAATGTTGGGCTCATTAGACTATAATGTGGATTTTAGAATCTTACATTGTTGTAGAACTGTTTTATAGGCTGTTTGCTAAAGAATCACACCCGTAAAGGTTAAGTCTGCCCTGAATTAACTCTTTTGTACAGGTGAAAAAAAAAAAAAAAAACACTTACAGGATGTGCGGAAGGGGACAGACAGTCTGCCTTGAATGCTGTTGACCAGGAGGAAGTGGCCCGTCCTCCTCGAGATCATCGATGGCAGCACACCTGTAATGAGTGAGGCCACACGGCATTTCAAAGGCAGTCTCACATTCTTTAGCAGTCTCGAACACCTACTTACACATACCTGAGTGTTACTGAAGAGTGCAACCGAGCAATGCGAATGTTATGTGCATATTTGTTTTGTTTTTTTTCCTGGTTGGAGTATACAGGAAAATCAGATCCATATGTCAGTTGTGTTCAAACTTTATGATGATTTATGATTGGTGAGTGGGTGTTGTGTGGATGTGCCAAGTGTTTAGTTAATGTGTGAAAATTCTAACTTCTTTTTCTATTTCTCTTTATCAAATGAACTATCTTTTCCATACACATTTATTAAAAATGGAAATTCTGTATACCAACTACATTTCACATTTTAGTCACAACAACGTTTTTTTCAAATCATAATTTTAAATCACAATCATGTACAGCCAATGGGGTGGGAAGGACTTATGTGTCTCTGTAAATTGGCTGCAAAGTCTTATGTGTTTGCAGTATGTTTTGCCAAAGATGAATTTCCACAGTGTGGACAATAACATTTTCTAATCTAATCAAATTAGCTCATATGTTTGGTTCATCTTTCACCACATGACCACACACTTCTCAAACACTGCAATTCTGGAAACCAACTACATTTAACACATCAGTCACAACAACTCTGGCGTTATGTTATTAGCCTACTATTTTTATAAATCATAATTAGCTCATATATATCCAGTTAACCTTTCACCAGGGTGATGGGCCCAAAGTAGTTCATGTCCATGACGTTCCTGTCCATCTCCAGAGAGAGGTTTTGGACGGGGGCTTTGACCTTCATGCTGCTGTTGCAGATCATGATATCCACACACCCGTAGCATTCCACCACGTCGGCCGCAGTGTCCTGCATGCTGGCTGTATCACAGAAGTCCAGCAACACCAGTTTGGGCGTGAAGGTCTACAGGCAGGAAACACCAGATAGCGCACGTCACATGGATGGAAACCAGATGCTGTTATCACAGATGGACACAAAACCTGCCTGCACACTCTGCAAGACCAATCAGTGTGTAAGCATGTGTGAGCATATGGGGTGTTTCATGGCAAATTTTTGAAACGAAAAAATATTTTCTACACACAATGATTCATAAACCCACTCATAAATGTGCTGTTATTCTTATTGCTGTGCTATTTAGAACACTATGTTGCTATACACAACAAGGTTCACAACATGGTATAGATTTAAACACAATTATTCTAAAATCTGAAATTTTTTTAAATTAATATTATACTGTAATATGCACAGTTATGGTCATTAGGCACATCACTGTGCATAATATGCTGGTGTATTAGTTGATATTTCAGAGTCTGAACCACATTGTACAGGTTGTACACTGAACTGAATGGACTCATAATGCACTGTATAAATGAGGGGAATGTTACAGTATTGTTTTGTATCTTCTCTCTGCAAGCTCTTACTAGGAACATTCCTTTAACATTGCGAAGAATTATCTCCGAACTGAGCCCACCGGTGAATCCATCCCTGTGTATCTAAACGGCACCGTAGGACAGAGAGTTGTCAGGCAGGATATCCTGCCATTGTTGACCGGGGGAGGAGGAAACGGTAAGGGTGACACAGTGATGACAGAGAGAGGAGTGCTGAGATTTCAGACACGAGAAATGAAATGAAATGAATGCAGGGGGATTGTCGTTGGGGATGAAACCTCAGATGGACCAGACATAGTTGCGGCTGTGTGCGTCGCATGCACAGGATATCCTGTCTGATAAAACAGACATGCTGTCTGTTTCAGGTGAAGCCCTTTGAAGCTATCCAAACCACTGTGTTGAAGCACACTGATGGTTGTGCTTTAAGGAAGCTGTGGAAATACAGCTAAGCGTTTTTATATGTTTATTTCCAAATAAAAGTCTACCAGAATAAAATCCTTGCTACATCTTATTTCTCGTCTTATGTACACACTGGATTCCCCAGTTGCTCCATGGACTCAATGTTGGTAGTAATTACTATTACTTTTCCCTCAATTATTATTATAATTATTGTTTATTTTTTATGTATTTGCAACCCTTAGGAAATGATTTTCCAAAATATGCAATCCAACCACATTCTCCTGATTTCCATTATAACTGCTACTATTCCCAGATAAGCTCTCTTACCTCACTGGGGTCTGAACCAGCACACAGGGAGTCGTGCAGGGACTCCAGCTTATCCCAGCTTGGGCCACACAGTACCAGCCTTGCCCCACCTTTATGGAGCAGTCTGGCACACTCTAAAACGGGGGTTGGGGGAGCGGGGGATTAAAAATATAATGATGTAGTTATTCACAGTGCTAATAATTACTGCCCTAATGTTTATTTCTATGTGCTGCATGCTGTTACAGCATGTATTGAGGCATGTGAGGCAGTCTTGTAGAATAAGTTGATCTATTCTGTGAGTCACACTAATAGATGTTGCCCAATATCAAGTGTTAAGATACGACCTGGCGCAATGTGTGAGATCATTTTCTTTCTGTCACTTTTCACGTGTATACTGTTGCAACTAATAATAAATCTTCTGAAAAAAAAAAAAAAAACAATAAAGAGAATACTGACAGGAATGCTGCTCTGCAGTCTTTGGCCCTCAGGGCATCACCATGCAGTACCATTAGCATTGTTTTCATGTTTGCACTGCAGTCTAGAAGGAAATGGTTTTAACTGGGGAAGGTGCTACACAACTGAATCTTTGTGCACTAAGCCATTAGGCGCAGCATTGGAAATGCACAGTGCAGGGTCTGAGTTGGCTTTGCACTTCAAAAGCAATCAGCACAAGTGGTGGGTGCAATAAACGGCATGACAGCCTCTATCAGTCAAATACTGATACTGATTTATAATGGCATGATCCATATGCATATAAAATGGACTGTATTGATGAGTCAATAAAGCAGCTTATAACCGATCAAAAATGAAATCTGTGAGAGCATTACCACTTCCCATTCCTGAAACAGCATCTGTTATCACGACCACTTTGTTCCGCACCACAGACTTGGACATGAACCGGATGACCTCATTGTACACATAATAGATCCCAGCCGCCACCACCACCAACATGGGTAGCACCATCACCGACGGAAGACCCATTCTCTGAAAGACAGGTTTTAACAGGAGGGAGGGAATTTACCTCAACACACACACAAACAAAGACAAAGGGAAACAAACACTGGCCTTTGTGAGTGATATGCTGTGAACGGCTGAGGGAAATAAAAACCAACCTCGTGTATAGGGTTGAACGTGTTTGTCATTAGTGACTGACCAAATGACAGAAAAACAGAAGAACTTCTCTAAATCTCACTTCGAAAGGATGATGACAGAAATAGACAGAAGTGGGTCATGTTTCATTCTTTGTGTAAACAGCATTTAGGCATTTTGAAGAGTCCTGGTGACGCAAATGACTGTGTGCATATTACAAACAGGTCTCGCGTTGAGATGTGTTGAGAAGATCTGGTCTACTTTTCAGTCACAGTGATGCTCACTAGTCTAATTAACAATCTTTCATATTGAACCTGGATTGAATGTAGAATCTTCATCTTTGTTGAGATATAATTTTTTTTATTTTAAAGCAATAAAAACCATACAAAACACGCAATACTCTTTGCAAACAAAAGAATATGATCTTTTTGAAGAATTTCTTTGCAAAGCCAGTGTCTTTGGCAAGTTTCACAAATAAAATGTTGAGCTTGTCATACATTTTGTGAAATAAACTTTACTGCAAAACATTCTGTGGACCCTCAGCATGCACATGTCCCCTTCTCTATGTAGAGCAACACTTGTAAGTCTGGTGGCAGCAACTGTTCTGCTGTCACCATGTACAGTGTGTCTGAGCACACAGTCTAAATATATGTTGGCCTGGACCAAGCCATAACTCAGATACTGTGCTCTGTGTCACCTCCAGAATACTGTCACTGGATATTCAACAAGCGCAAACAAGGACAGAAACAAGTTCCTCTCTATTTATGTGTTAAAAGGAAGCAAAATCAACATAGGTGATACGACTAAAGGGGAGCTCTCTTAAAACCTTTGCTTGTTTAGAACATTCCAGTTGGACCAATAGGAGTGACCAAGAAGGCTTAAGCATGATTAATGACCACAGTCACAGCATATTAACTTGTTAACTGGATTATGCTCAGTTCACTTACAGTGTATGTAAGGAGTAATCCTTCACTGGAAAAGGTTTTCCTGCTTCCAATTAGGTAACCAGCTTGACGGCTGCTTCCCCGTCCATTCACAAACCCCTCTGTGTGGTACAGCCACACCAGTCCATAGCAGCCCTGGTTCTTTTAATAGACCTTAGCTGACTCAGTTATTTCCATCTGTGTTGTTTGAATAGAACCTTGGTCACTGCAGCCAAGCCATGGCAGTAGAAATGGTAGGGATGCCTGACCTTTAACACTTTGCAAAAAAAAAAAAGCAAGAAAGAAAAAGAAAGTTGTATACTACAGAAGAAAGGAGCAATGCATTGAGGCCATCCTGAAAGCAATGTCATGAAAATTAAATTGTGTAAAGCTACCTGAGAACAGCAGCAAAAATTAGACCCAACACAATGGCGCATCCATATTACTTTTGAAATTAACTGGAATTTCTAAGTTGGACAGGCTATGAATTACATAACCAAACTCCACTGACAACAATTTGATTAAATTTAAACAGTGTTGTGGCGGTCAAGCCTAACACTTTCTCCAAGAATAAAATAGGCTAGGTGGTAAAAAAAGAGAAAAACAATCTGTCATTAAATTTCTGTGTTCTCTGTATGACTATCTAAAAGCCTTCTAAGTAATAAAAGTTATTCAGATATGACGCGTAATAACATAAAAAAGGTTATCATGGTCAAGTCATGGTTAGAATGAAATATAGCTTGTACTATGATTCAGCGCAGGCTTTGAAATAATTCCTAGTGATTCTCCCCTCCCATGACCCATGGCATTCCTTTCAAGATGGCTTTCGGGAGCAGTCCAGCAGTCTCGCGAGATGCAATTTCAGCCGCAAATCTGTGAGCTCGCGACCTCCCTCCATTGGGAAAGAGCTAGCCCGAAAAAAGGGGAGAAAATACGGGCTACCATGGAACGTTGCTAGTTAGCTGAGGGGGAAAGCATGATAAATGCCCAGTTGATGGAGTCGTTCTGTTGGACTACCTGATGTGTGTTCTGTTTTTGCGACGGAAAATAACATGAAACAAGGACCGGGATTTGGGAGCTACACAAGCTTGCAAAACAATCAGCAGAAATTTCTTTAGCGAGCTAAGTTGCTAGCTCATGAAGAAGCGGTGGTAAACTTCGTAATGAGCAATTGCTACCATTGGAATTGTCGGAACCCCACCTCAATTGTTATGTGTTTTTAGACATGGGATTCTTTTATTTTCCCCTTGGATACTGAAATTTCGGCGCTTGGCATAACACATCAAAGGATTCTGAAATTGCTTTGTTTACTGCTTGCTTGGTAACAGTATTGATTACAAACTAGCTATTTAATCGCTCCCCCTGGCTTTGTGGGTACAGGCCATGGACTAAGCATACAGACAAGGTAGCTAGCTTGCTGGCTACCTATCGATTACTGGGAAGTCTAGTTAACGCATTAATAAATTTCGAAGCGAGGTCTTGCAACAATTTCGTTTAAAAGAAGCAGGAGATCACACTAACCCCGTGGTTTGGATCATGCATGGGATCAGAAAGCGTTTCCTTCGAATGGGATAAATAGCCTAGTTACAAGATATTAACGGAGTGATTCAATCAAGTCTATTTGAACAGTCAAATATCGAATCATCGGACGCAAAGGACAACTACGATGTCCACCGCAAAAGAGAACCCCTGTCGGAAATTCCAAGCGAACATTTTTAATAAAAGCAAATGTCAAAACTGCTTCAAGCCTCGGGAGCTACATCTGTTGACCGACCAAGATCTTAACCAGGTAAATCATTTGCAATCGAGGTCCATGTTAAAAGAAAAACCTTCTCTTTGATTCCATGCATTCTAGTGAACGGTGACATTGTAAAATCATGTTTTTCTGCTGCGCCTCCAATGTTGTAATATTTTGTGTCAGCTCGGCTGATAATTTCAGTTAAGTTTTAGTTTATTAAACTTTGTTGATATTAGTTCTATACCTATATTAAGGCAACTTTACTTCACTCTGGACCAGTCCATGTGTCGGTATTTTAACCCCAACACCCAGATAAACTGTGACAAACAAGGGTACTCCCAAGTTTTGACAGATAGACTATTTCTGATTGATCTTAATGTTAGTCTCTAGTATGCTTAGTTGTGTTGGAGTATGGGTGTAGGCTGTAACAGATGGTAGACTAAAAAATGTTTCCCTTCTGTTACCCATTGATGGTGTCCGTCAGTTATTATGTAATAATATGCTGTCGTCTTTTCAATCGGAGTCAACACAACCATAGAGTAATTATAGAGTTGCATGAAGTTCTTATAGATCTGTGTGCTTGTAGTACATAGACAAGCTTAAAAAAGGCACTTGATCACTGTGTATAGTTTAGTTTTGAAGAGATACGAACACACACACGGTCTTTCTGAAATAAGAACCACTATTATGTGTTCCTAAACTTACAAATCTTCACTGACTTTTGAAGTGTGTCAGGCAGTGTCTACAGTGTGCAATCTCCAGTCTCTCTCAGCCAAGCAAAGCCCTGTGATTTGTGAGAAAGTGATTGGAATGTGTCTACAGATACAGGGACAGCAGGACCAACAGTGCTCTGTGCTCAACACACACACACTTTTTTTTTTTGTCCTTCTACATTATCAGTTGACAGCCATGGTATCAGTTGCATAGCCTACTTAGTGACTAGAGTTGCAAGAGTGACATTTACCCACCCATGCCTTAAACACCAAGTGCAGATGTTCCAGGGAGGGAACCCTGTCTTTCTTACAGCAGTTGTGCCCTAATTCCACCTGAAAGTATTACCAAAGCCCTCTAGCAGCCCCATGGCTGTTTGTCTCAGTGGCCTCAATTATTCACTAGTCTGGCAGCTTTTGCCTGTTCGGCATCAGCAGGGACAGTTGACTTGAGCCAACATATCCGCCTTTGCTTGCAGTGATCAACTGTGCAGTTTGGAAATCCGATTGACTCGTCTTTTTTTAAAGGCTGTGATAGACTTTTGTCCAGTTGTATTTTACGTGTCCAGCTGGCAGACAAAAACCCTTATCCATTGCATTGTGGGATTTTAGTTGGGCCGAATGTCTGAACAGCTCATTTCTTGTTCAGAACAAAATGATAGAAGCTGCTTGTACCAGTCATGTTTTCTATCTAAATTGTCACTTTGAATCGCTCCTTGGATGAGGTTCATCCAAGATGAGGTTGACTTTGTTGAAAGCTACAATTAATGCTTGTATGTTTATTGCTCTTTCTTGGCAGCTTTTTTCATGAAAGTTACTTTAAAAGACTGTGCGTGGTTTACTTGAATGAATGGTTTAAATAGTTTTGGAGAGGAGACTTTGCCTTTAGCTGGTGTCCCGAAGGTACTTCTAACACCACATTGACAAAAGGGGCTGTGGTAATTGTATCTGGATCCTCTGAAGACCCTAATGTTTTCCTGTTGACCAAAAGCGCTACAGAAGGATATTGTCCAGACATCACTTCAAAAGTAGTCTGAAGTGCGCTAGGCTACCTGTTGCGATGGGTCAGGCCACAGCCGGCTTTTTGGCCATGTACCGCCGAACAGATGAGCGGGGAGGAGTTTGGCCAAAGACGTACGTTCGCGTGTGCACATCTGCTTCTGTCATTGTTGTCTTGAGTATCTGTTTATAATCCGACACTGTACTCTTGTAGAGGGGCCACTTTTGGAATCCATTGCCACATAAAAAGCCTCATCTGAAGGATGAAACCGTCACAGGGGGGTCGTTTTTACTAGTCCTGCTGATGACGGACATTAACCCCATCTTTCCGAAAACACATAAAAGTTGTCAATAGATGATTGGGGGTTGGGGGGCACTTCCCAGGCAAAGTGGCTTCTGTAGGTCCTTAATTGGTCCCATGCAATTGGACCAGATGGGTTTTTTTAACCAGGCTTTAAGTCTGAACAGCAACGTCAGCATCCTTTCAAACACTGTGTGTGTGCTGTGTGTGATTAGCACCAGTTAACCCTTTGCCTCTGCTACATCTTGAGTCATCCTAATGGATTGCATCACCGGATAATCCCCCTGGGACAAAGTAAAAGTTCACTTCAAGGCTCGGAAACATTGACAGCACAGCACAAAGCTGGGTTACGTGGTTTGCATTAGGGCCTTTTTTCCCCCCTAATGGGGACTTCAGAAGTGCAGTGCTGGAAAGTGATCGATAGGAAAACTGATGTTCATACACTAATACATCAACACTACAAACATCTAGGCGAGAAAACAACATGGGGGGCGGGGGCGGGGGGTGTAGTCGTCAGTATAGTGGATGGAATCAATTCAGGCCATTTTTTTTACTTTAGTTTATCCACATAGACAAAAATCCAAGCTTGATCTTAGTACCAATTTAACAGAGGAAAAACAAGAATGGAAGTAGCTAAGTGCACCTGTGAGCTGCTGGTCAAATAAGATCTTAGTGTCTTTTCCCCACAAAGATTGAAGATCTTAATACATGGCTCTCCCAGTCTCTCCCAGCTGCCAGACAAATTTGAATGTTGTCAGTCACTGTACTTCGTGAAGGCTGTAGCATTATACCGTAATGGTAAGTGTTTTGGTCTCAACACTTGTGGTCTGTTTTTGCCGTTTGTTTATGTTTTGGGAAGTCCTGTATCAATGGCCAGTAGTAAAGTTAGACTCATGAAATGGTTTAAGGGTTTGGCAAAGTAAAAAATGATGTCCCAATCAGTGGAGTATTGAGGAGTAAGTTTCTTTTCATCAACTTATTTTATTTGTCTTGGCTTTGGACTGAACATACGTTTTAAAATGCTTCTTGCTTCTTTTTCCAAAAGCCAATAGCCATGTCCCTGTCATTCAACCATTGTAAGTATTATGTCTGCGTGGTTGGAGACAGTGAGGAGGTGGGAGTCAGCTGAGGGTGTGTGTGTGTGTGTCTATACAAGTACATGCGTGTGTGTATGGGAGGTGGGTGGGGGGGGGGCTTGTGAAAGGAAGTGTGGGTTGGGAAACCGGAGCAAGAGTCTCTGAAAGGTCACTCCCACTTCTGAAGCCCCTGCTCTGGTTTTGGCAGGGACGGGGAAGGGTCAGGACATGGGGGGGGGGGGGTGGAAAGGAGGGGGTGTGCACTAACGGAGGCCTTGTGAGTGCATCCAGAGGTGAGGTGGGATGCTGGGATCTGGGATAAAGCAGTCCACAGGGACCAGCCGCTCCTGCGCCCCCTTTTCTTTCAATCCTCCACCACCAGACCCTAACCATCCGCACCCCACCCACCCCTTTCCCTCACAGCCACCCCATGAGCCTTGGCCTGGGAGGAAATTGGAAGTTAAACCCGATGCCGACTCGAGGGTCAGGGGGTTACAGGAGTCCCGGAGAAAAGGAAGCCGGCCTTCAATGTGTGGAGGAAGAGCAGGGCGTGGCGGACCTCTCCTGGCTCCACTGCTCCCCAGCACGGCATGCTATGGGACCAGCTGTGTTTTTGTTTTGTTTTTCTGGAGCCTTTTTTTGCCTTTATTCCGTCCATCCCTCCCTCCCTCTCACCCACCTAACTCCCCATCCTCTCCTCACCCCCCCCCCCCCCCCCTCCCTTCTCTTTATTTTTTAGAGGAAGAGGTCTGGAGAAAATTAGTTTGTCGGGCAAAAATCTTTGTTCTTTGTTTTAAATCTTATAGCTTGTCAGGTGCGTACACAATCACAAACCAGGAGGGTACGGGCAAATAGTCATCTGCATTATCTAGTTTTGCATGTGAGGTTTTCCATGAGTTGCAGATGGGCAATGGGCACCTTCCTTGTTTAGCTGTTTTTAATTGAAAAAATACCCTCTTTGGTCCCACCAAATAGTTTATGACTAACTGAAAATTTGCAAGACGAACCAATGAACCACTGTTCGGGGGATACTAGGCCTACTTGTTAAGGTTAATATTTTGCAGGCCATCGTGTTCCTTTTTCTCATAAACTTGCCATGCAAGGCATTCCCATACTCCTCCACTTCATTGCTTGGGAAGCATTTTTTTCTTTGCTTTTTTTCAAATGCGGTACAGAGAAATAAATCAGTTCTTGATGGACTAGCTGCAGCAGGAGAAAAATTAAGAGCTGTTATTGACTGTCAGTCAGGTTGGGCTCCCGTGGTGGTAAATTACCTGTCTCAGTGGCAGGTAAGATGCTTCCTTGGGCTCCTCAGGCATATTGTAGTTCTTTTTCACTCAATCAGTGATGGCTGCAGGCCAGAGGTGTACATTTAGGTCATTGTAAGCTTTTATGAAGTGTTAATGGTTTTGAGGGGGAGAGAACCTGTCTGTGTTTCTCAAGCCCACAGTATGGGCCTAGTCATGTTTCCAGTGCGTGATTTAAAAAAAAAAAAAAACACCTTTTGGCCTTACCGTTTCCATAAGTTTGTCAATGCAAGTGAAGGGGACGTAAGTGTTGCTGTAAGTGTGTTTCTGTTGAAATATGAAGTAGTGTTGTCTCCAGTTGTGTTCCCCTCCCAAATAAAGTCTGTGTTTATCAGTACACACGGAGACCAAAGCAGACCAAATATTACAGAGGAAACTAAAACTAAACACCCTCTCCCTTATTCAAACCGTATGGGAAGAGAAATGCTCTTGACATCTGGATGCCAAAGCACTTGTGTATTTGTATTTCAAAGCTGGTGCATAGTTTTAATATTGCCTAATTTACTGTCTCTCTCTCTCTCTCTCTTCTTTTGCGCACTTTCTATTCTTTTTTTTTTTCCAGGCCAAACCTATTTATGGAGGCTGGCTGTGTTTGGCTCCGGAGGGAACAGACTTTGACAATCCTATGCAAAGATCACGGGTGAGTTGGGGGATGTTTGTGTGTGTAGGGTGAGTGGGTAGGAGGGATTCAGGAGAATGTTGTATATTAAGAAATGGAGAAAAGAAGCTCACACATTTTCACTTTATGCACTCTACATTATATGGTCTGTGTGTGGTGGGTGCACTGTCAACATGTTCAGCGTTGCTTTGCCCCACTATTAAAAGTGGAAAGAATTACGATGATATGTATAGTTTGTACAGGGATTTGAGGGATTTGTTATATAGCCTGTAATCAAATGCGAGGTAGTTATCTGTAGCATTCAGGACAGTGGTCCTTGCTTGCTGCAGATAACGTTTTATCTGAAAGAAGGGGTCAACCACAGACACGTTAGCTCAGAGATCTACTCTTTCAGGCTGAGGAATGTTGTAGTCTGATTTAATTATGCTTAAACTCTTGTCATTTGATTGCAGAAATGGCAACGACGGTTCTTTGTGCTTTACGAACATGGGTGCCTACGCTTCGCATTGGACGAATCGGTAAGGGCTGTTTTTAATGCT
This sequence comes from Coilia nasus, assembly GCA_027475355.1. Lineage (NCBI taxonomy): Eukaryota > Metazoa > Chordata > Actinopteri > Clupeiformes > Engraulidae > Coilia > Coilia nasus. The sequence continues at coordinate 24,962,346 of CM050210.1, read as the reverse complement.
CTGTGGGTGATTAAGCAGGTTTCATTTGGACTTAATGACCCAGCTCCATCATCTTTAAATGCCCTTATTTCCACAACATTGGGAAATAGCCATAGTTGCTTAAAATGGCAATAAACTAAATAAACAAACAAACAAATCCAGAACATTGGGTTCTTTTCACAACTGAGAAAGACTGTGCTTGGGGGGGTAAGCTGTGAATGTCGAGAGTCCGGCTTAAAAACTGCTTGATTTCTGTATTTACATAACAGAGTACAAAACAAGCCACAAAACTAGGCTGGCCACTTCAAATGCCACCAGAACTGGAAAAAAATCCACACATGACATTCAAATGGCTCAACCCCAATAGTAACCAGTCACTTCAAAGCCACAAACAAGTTCAAGAGACACGTTATGGGGGTGGAGGAGGAGGATTGGGGGGGGGGGGGGGGGGCGACGGCAACATGTAGGCGGCGAGGAAAGCATCACTGAAGCAGCAGAGTTAATGGGCTTTTTGGGCCCAGGCCGTTCGTTCGCTCGCCTCGCTGGAATGCGACACGGGGTGACCAAATTAGCTGCATGATCGGCCCACAGATAAGGCCGTTTGTATGTAAACAGGGAGGCCCACACGCTGACCGCCTGTCAGGAAGATGGAGAGCGTTGTCGAGATCGAGAGATAGAGGGGGGGGGGGGGCATGTTGCAGAAACAGCCAGACAAACCTCGTCTTTCCTCTCTCTTTGCCCTATCCCTCCTTTTCACTCCCATCACCTTATTAGTGCCTTCATGCAAACTTCAGGCCCAACCAGTCAGCAACATCTCCAAAGTGCGCACACACACACACACACACGTTTCTCTGCACACAGTATGGCTGACAGGAAAGGGCCTATCCAGTGCTGGGGGCGTTCTTTTAGTTAGTTTATTTTTGTTGTTTTGTTGTTGTTTGTTTCCGGACGATCTCCAGTGAGGGCCACGTGCAGATGGAGGTGCTTTCCAGCCATGTGTCCAGGAGCTTGCTCCGCTTTTAGCCGTCACCACTTCAGAGCAATACGGCTTTTCCTCCCATTGTGTGGCCATGAGAATGCTGTCAGGCCGTCATTGTCTTTCAGGGTCCCCTTTTTCATCTGCTCAAGGGAAGTCTCTGGGAGGCCTGGAAATCAAAGAGAAAGAAAGAAAGAAAGAAAGAAATGGAGAGGAGTTGGAGCTCCTCTTGGAGTTTTTAAAATGAAAACATTTTTTACAGGTTGTGCCAAGCGTCTTTGAGAGAACTGGCTGAGTGAAGATTGCTGCAATGGTAGCATAGTGGCTTGCAGTGGGAGAGGCGAGTGGAGGTGCCAAGGCCAGGCAGCTTTGGTGACTCGGGGACGTTTTGTGGGGCACCCAGTCATGCTCCCGGAGGCTAGAGGGCCGATGAATGGGAGGAAGCGATGTGCCTGTGGTTTGAGACGCTGGTTTGACGCCGCAGCCCTCAGCACTGAGGTTGTTTGCAGCAGCGGGTAATAGAGGTGCCACTGTTTTGCTCTTAAGAGATTAGTGTGCCACAGATTCAACCAGTGCCAGAAAGAGGAGATTGAATAGACAGCAACACACATCAGTTCAAGCGAGAACACATATCAAAGCAACTAAATGGATTTTTCTTACTTGTGGGATTGATTCGCCTTACTGTTTTGGCAGGAATCTTTTGATTTAGGGGGGGATCCTTTGGCATCAGTGAAAGAGGGGTTCTTGGCCTTAAAGGACGTCACAAAGCTGTTCAGTAGAGAGATCAGTTTGGTTTCCATTCTGACCAAATGTAAACACTTAAGCAATGAGTTATGTCGGAATTATAGTTTCATAGGAAATTATATGCTGCGGGAAAAGGGAAAGATGTCTTAATTCATGCATGTTATAACAAAACTTTCCTGTTGCTGCCCTCTGACAGCCGTTCAGGAAAAAAACAAATCAGAAAGCCCTTTGGCTTAAGCTGAGCTGATTATGCAGGCCTGGCTTGAAACGGCAGCATGTGAGACGTGTGTCGGCTGTGAGGCCCTTTCGCCTCGCCGTTTCCTCCGGCCGAAGGAGATGCTCCGAACACGGAGTCGGAGAGCACAGCAGCATTCCTTCAATATGTCCATATTTGGTGAAACTTCAGCAGCCACTGTCAGTGACGGTGCTTTAGTCCGAAAGACCAGGCCTTCCCCCATCCAACCACCCACCGCCACCCTCCGGAAAAACCACATGAAAATGTCAAATATGTCCAAAAGGTTTACATTCCTTCCCCTTACCCCCTTTGCCACAATACCTATTTCTGTAACCAGACCTGGGACGGAACAAGGGGAATAAAAAAACAGAACACTAAAAGATAACAAAGAATCAAACTGAATGTGAGTCAGAAGGGCAACCAGGGCTCGGATGAAAACTGCTTCTGCTTCTGAGAGACAGAGAGAGAGATGTTTAGGCAGGCGGCGTGGGGGAAAGAAAGATGAGGCGGCTTCTAGAAGCTTCCCTGAGGAAGTTGCCAGGCATTGAATCAAATTATCGAGGTTGTTTTTTTTTTCTGTTCTTTTTATTGCCTTGAAATAGTTGGATTGCCAACATGTGAGGAGAGATGCTACAGGAACGAGTCCCTACACACACACACACACACACACACACACACACTCACTCCTTTGCATTTTTTGATTGAGGCCACTGCATGTCGAGGCACATGTATAGCCTATAATGTGTCAGGTGACGTGGCGTTTGACTTGTCTTGCCACTTGCTTTTTTTTCTTGCAACTCAATCTGAAAGCAAGATGGTTTCTCATAACGCGGCTTTCAATCCAACGTACTCTCGAAGACCCATATCTGATTGGTGGAACCTCATTCTTTTTGGCAACTCAGTCTAAGAGGAAGATGGTTTCTCCTAACAGAGCTTTCAATCTAACCTGCTCTCTTCCAAACCAGGGCCAGCTTGATTAGTGAAGCCACATGCTCATCATGACCTCTTTGTGTTTTGTCATAGCTCCAAAGAATATGTTCATTTACTGTCTGCATCGAGCTGCCATGTTGCTAGGTAGGCAGGCGGTTAGGGTTGGTTTCATTTTCATTGGTTGTTGATGTCTAAGCTCAACAGCCAATGGAATCGCTCCCATTTTCTTTGGTGGTTTCGGTGCTTTGTGTAGATTGGCTGGGGATGGTTTATGATTCACTTTAAACTGTTGTCTTTGTTTACTATCTATAGAGACAAGACTGTACACACACTATGATTCAACACACACACACACACAGAATGGACAGTGAGGAATCTAATTTGACAAAAAAGTGTATGAAATTAGGATCATGCACCTCAGCTTTGCTGTAAAAATAGGCCCCATAGCTGTGCTCGCTAGCTGTATGGAAAAACTGCAGAGGTGGCTGGCCAGGAATAGTTGACACCAGGAAATAAAAAAACAAAAAACAACAATCAAATCAGTCAGCTGCCACACTCGCATCACATTTGCACAACAGATTGGTTAACCAGCTCGTAGTTTTTCCTTAATCTTATCTTCCCATCTAAGCTGATGTGCTTCTAGATGATATCCGTAAAAGGGAATGACTTCACAATGACGTGGTTAATGATGCAATAAAGTCGTGAACTTGCCTTGCGGAGTTGCATACGTTAGCTCAACTTTAAACCGTCCACCCCAGAGCTACTTATCTTTTCAGTTTGCCTTTAGGTTATAATAGCCTATTATTTCTCTGACAGGGTTTAATGATATCTCCCAGTCAGCTTTAAAAATAGAAAGTCGTTTTTCGTAAAAAAGAGACTTAAAGGTCTGAGGCGGTGACGGGATGCAAGATTGGATCCCATGTTGGGAAATTAGATCCATGATAATCTAAAACGTATGAATGGCAGACTTGGCAGAAGAGATCCTTTGAGTGGCTGCCAATACACGTTCTGTGCACCCGCTCTCAGCAACTCTCTCTCTGTTGCTCTCTCTCTCTCTCTCTCTCTCTCTCTCTCTCTCTCTGTTGTTCTCTCTGTTGCTCTCTCTCTGTTGTTCTCTCTGTTGGTCTCTCTCTCTCTCTCTGTCTATCTCTCTTTTTCCTTTTTCTTACTCATTCTGCCTTGGGGGAGGTCATTCAGGCTTTAATTCTGTGGGAAAAATCAAAATGGACTCTTTAAAAAAGCACTAAACAGTCTTACAGCACAGTAACTGTGTAGGGAGGGTATACTTATGTTTTCCTTTTTTCCACTGTCAAACTTGAGTTTAAAAAAAAATTAAAATTAAAACGCACCCAACAGTCATCAACAATCACTCTGCTAGAGACTGTGTTGCTGTATGCTGTAGTTCTGGTAAACAGTTCATCCCCCCAGTCAAATTGATTAGCACCCACCCGTGTCTGTGTGTGTGTGTTCATATCTGAAGGTCTTATCTGGGAGCCCTTGAATTGACCCCCTTTAAGAAAGTCCAAAGAGCTCTGTAAATTGGAGCAGAACTTTGGTATGTGGCCGAGTACATGTCCATATGTGGGCTTGCGCAGGCTGTTACGAGGGACTGATTCACCAGCGTTATCTGCTCACACTCCTGTAAGACCAGGCAAAGCCCATCACCACCGTTTACACAGTCAATGGTTGACCATACACACACACACACACACATGTATATGTATATATGTATATATATATATATATGTATATATACATACACACACACATACATACATACATACATATACCCATAGACTCACACATACTCACCTATATACACATCTACACTCTCTCACACACATGGCTTTATTATAAGGTGGGTTACACACACATGGTTTACCACGCACACACACTCGTACATGTACACACGTACACGCTCACATACATATACAGCTGTGGCCTGGTGGTTAGGGAGTTGGTCTTGCAATTGGAAGGTTGCCGGTTCGAATCCCGCCCTACCCATGGTTGAGATGCCCTTGAGCAAGGCATCTAACCCCACGCTGCTCCAGGGACTGTAACTGAAACCCTGTAAATATCTGTAAGTCGCTCTGGATAAGAGCGTCAGCTAAGTGTAATGTAAGGTAAGATATACACATAGGCACACACATACATATACAGCTACGTACTAAGTCAGTTTATAGTTTTAATTGTTTATCATAAGCAGCTACATAGTGAGGTGCTTTACATATACATAGTTTACCATATCTAAACACACACACACGTACATACTGTGGCCTTTACACAGAGCAGAGCTATACTCCTGGTGTTATTCTGTTGCAGAGAAAATGACTCTCTCCCTTCTACTTCCTCAGCAGGCCGGTTTCATGTTGTCGGCCAACTCAATACAGTGCGACGTGAGACTCTTTGTTGCCCACTGCACTGTCCCCCCACCACTGCCACCACCACCACCACTGCCCACCTCCCCCCTCCTACCCCCTGGTGTCTGATTTCCCATCCAGCCTTTCTCTTCCTCTTCCCAGCAGTGCTTGCTCTCTTTGGCTCTTTTTCTCTCTAGCTTTCTCTCTTGCTCTCATTTTCTCTCTTGCTCTTTCTCTTACTTTCTCTCTCTCTCTCTCTCTTTCCCCCCCATTTCACACAACAGAAAGAGTCCTGCTGCAGTTTATAACTGTGACACACTGTAATTGCCATATTTGGCTGTCTCTGGGGGTTTACTGGCAGCTTTTAATAAAGCAGGATCACTTAAAATGGCCATAAAAGGAGTCTGGGGGGTGGTGATGGGGGTGGAGTGCTTGGGGGGGGGGGGGTCTAAGACAGCACCTGTTTTACATCTGCAGCCAGCAGAAGCCTGATAACAGCTGAGAAAGAGAAAGAATAAGGAGAGAGGAAAGAAAAGTCAGAAAGGGAAACACTGTTGAGTCCTCTTAGAGCACACAGGGTCCTTTTGGGCCGTGTGTGTGTTTGTCTATACTTGAGTGTGTGTGTGTGTGATATTACACAATGTGTGTGTGGTCATACGCTGTGTGGGACCGTGTGTGTGTGTGTGTGTGTGTGTGTGTGTGTGTGGCTAGTGTATAAGGTGGCATGGTCATGAATGGCACGAATGATGGACGGCGGCACTGACTAATGGCTGTGTTGTGTGCCGGGCTTTGAATCATGGCTTTATGAGCGAGGAAAAAGTCAAGAAAGTGGAATTTCAGTGGGACGCCTCGCTGCTTTTTCTGATCTGCTTTACGGGTCGTGGGAGCCTAATGGTTGGGAGTTGGATGCCCCCAAGCAGATTTTGTTATTTTACATGTGCCGTTTGGAGACTTCTCTTTTTTCCCCAACTCTTCGACTTTGTAGCGGAGGAATGTGGAAAGCTCCCTCTCTCTTTGTGTCTCTCTCTCTCTTTCTCTCTCTCTCTCTCTCTCTCTCTCTCTCTCTCTCTCTCTCTCCCCCCTTGTCTCTCTCTCTGTCTCTCCTCTCTGTCTCTGTTGCTCGCTCACACTCTCTCTCTCGCTCTCTCTCTCTCTCGCTCTTTCTCTCTCTCTCTCTCTCTTTCCCTGTGTCTCTCTTCCCTCTCCCTCTCTCTTGCGTTAGTATAAAAGTGCACGGCCACGTCAGCCCAACCCCTAAACCCACCCCTGCTATGGCTGCACTCACACACTCACGCACGGTATACACATACACACACACACACACACACACGGACACACACTTGCTCTATGTCTCTCTCTCTCTCCACCTCACACACGCATACTCACACTGGGGGCCCCCCCTGCCTGCCCGCACTGACAAAAGAAGCTTAGTCCTGGCTTTCTATGCTGTCACCTCCTCCATTCAAACACAAGCCCTGGAACCGAAAGGATTTCGCCTGTTGCCATGGCAAATTTTTGATAACCGTACAGTGACCTTACAGTAGGCACAGATAAGATTGCTTCAGAAGGGGACTTGACATGGCACACACACATACACATTTATTGAAGCTATGGTCTTCATAGCTCTATTTGTAAAAAAAAAAAAAAAAAAACACTAAAATGGAAATCATGGCCTCAGTTATCGGATCTTTCTTTGGAATTATCCTCCGTCCCAAATGAACTGTTTGTCAGATGGCTAGATGTTTGCTTGCTTGTTTGTTTATTTGGTGGAGTTTTTTGGTCCAGTCTTTCTTTTCTTGACATGACCTTTAGCAGTCCTGGGCATGTCACAACAGCATTTTATGACTGCCTTTCTTCTAAAAGCTGTGGTCAGCCCAAAACCTTGCACGCTGCCTCCTGTGTGTGTGTGTTTGTGTGTGTGTGTGTGTGTTTTTCATTTTTCTCACATTAACCTTTCTGTCAGTGATGGCGAGATATTACACAACGAAGCTCGAGAGGCTGTCGATCTCTTAAATTAGCCAATTAACTTCAACGAGGCAAGTCAAAGCATGAGCGCACCCACGTTTCCAAAGCAGAGTGTTGTCAAGCTGTGACTCGGGCAATATTGGGTCTCTATTACTCATGGGGGCGGGGGTGGGGAAACATCAGGGGTGCTCAATTAATTCATTGGCTGACCATTACCTTTGTTTTGCCACTGACCTTTTGCAGCCCAGCACGTTGCCCCAGGGCACGGTCAACATGAACCTCTGCACAGATGTGATCGATGCTGAGCCCAAGACCGGCCAGAAGAACTCGCTGTGCATCATCACGCCCGAGCAGGAGTACTTCATCCGCGGAGACAACAAGGAGATCATCAATGGGTACGTACGAACACACAGGGCTCACATCTGAAGATCTCTCAAACCAGCATATACTGCACAAGGAAAGTTTCTCAAGTACATGTCTGAGAGGTTTTCAGAGTCATAAGTGCCTCTGCACTTAATCATGTTGTTAAACCTGATTCAAATTCTCTGCTCGTTTAAGTTAAGTAAGAATTGGCAATCCTCCATGCCTCCCTGTTACTGCACATCAGTAAATAAATAGTGATTACATAAGCCTTGTCCAAGTCAATGTAAAGCTGAAATACTGTGCATTATGACTGGTTCTAATCTGTTTCTGAAGGCTTAGTTGTATTTTTGTACTGCTAAAGTAGATTAACAGTACCAGGCGTGTTATTCACCATAATCGACTCTCTAATCTTCAGGGCGTCTTGCTTAGCTTACTGTTTGAAAAGAAACACTTAATCAGTCAATCAATTAATTCATGTTATTGTTTAAAATGCAATATCATCAAATTCCAAAGTTGGGGAACACTTTCACAAGGACCATGTTTGTTCTGATTTCAGAAACATTTATTAGCGTTCAGAGCAATACCAAAGTCAGTCACCATACATTAGGAGTTCTATCCTCTCACTAGAGGTGAGCAGGCAGGCATTTGGTTGGAGCTGATCTCTCTGCATTCCTGTTGGCCCTGTTTGGACAGGTGGAGCGAGCAGCTGGTGGTGTACCCAAGAACCAACAAGCAGAACCAGAAGAAGAAGCGCAAGGTGGAGCCTGCCACGTCCCAGGTTCGTGCGTGCTAGCCTGCAGCCAGACACACACATACAGACACAGACACACACACACACACACACACACACACAGACACACACACACACACACACACACACACACAGACACACACACAGACACACACACACACACACACAGACACACACAGACACACACACACACACAGACACACAGTGTCATGACTTGATGGTGATCAATAAGGGTATTTTGTGTAATATTACATTTTAAAGAGTTTGTCTACAAAGTCTGACAACATGATGCTGGAACCAGTGCTTTATAGCCTTATAACTCCTTACATTGAATGGCTTTAGCCTGGAGGTTTAAAGCTGTTTTTGGGAGGTATTAACATCTTTGTTGGTTGTCCTTTAGGAGCCTGGCCCAGCCAAAGTGGCAGTGACGGGCTCAGGGATCCCCGAGGCAGAGAAGGTTCCGGACTCCAGCTCCATCATCTGGCAGGAGGAGCTGCAGAGTCGCGAGGCCGACGTTGGCCAGGTGTGGGCCTCCGCCGACATGGCGCCCCTCGGCTCGCCACCTGCAGGTAAGGACTCCATGGAAGGGGTGGAAAATAACTTGTGAATAAGTTATGTTATGTCTATGTGTTACCAGCCATTGACAAGTAAATGGTAAAATCACGAGTCATCCACTCAACGGTAAATAATCATTCTGTGTCCAAAGTCTACCAGCCACTTTCATATTTTACCAGCATTTTACTGGTGGCTGGTGCCAATTTCCATCCCTGTTTGCAAGTGCAAAAAGTATGTATATGGATTCTGTCAAAGATAAATATTAACAATAATTAATTTAGATAGTTAAGCGGTTATAGCACCAATAATGTAAAATAGAATCTGAGATTTGAAGTTGATGGGAACGTTGATGCCGTTGATGAAGATGATGTTGTCCTTTATCTGATTAGTGTTTTCTGTTGTCTGCTAAATGGTCACGTCTCGTCCTACAGGTGAGGGCTCGTTGGTTGGCCGTAACTCTGACCAGGGCTCCATAAACGGCGACGAAGTGGACCGCAGCCCATTCCCCTCTGCCGCGACGACCGCTCCCTCCCACGAGCTCCTATCGCCAACGGGAAGCTCGTCCAGCCGCCACAGCTTCGGCGGCGGGGAGGCGTGTGGCGGAGGAGGAGGGGGTGGCGTGCCGCGCTGCCTGTCTCCGGCTCCCAGCGACCCCTTCCCCTCCGGCAGCAGCCTGCTGTCCAACGGCTCGCACATTAGCGGCTCCATGAGCTCGCTGGACTCCGACGCCAGCGGCAGCACGGTGGCCAGCAGCGACAGCCACCCCGCCGCCGGGGAGCCCATCGCCGGGGGCCGCCACCGCCGCTCGCTCCACGACCGCTCACTCCACGACACGCCGCGCTCACGCCGCTACGAGGCCGAGGCGCGCAAGGCGGAGAAGAGGAGCAGGGCGCACAGTCCCGAGAGCCAGGAGACGCTGCTGAGCCCAGAGAGGAGGTGAGATGTGTTCACCAAAATAATAATAATAATAATAACCTTTTTGTCTGGTATAGCACATTTCAAATGATGTCGCTCAAGGTGCTTTAAGAGTTTGGCAAGAAAAGTGGGAAACCTTGACGACCATCCCCTGTCGAGGCCCTCAAGTGAAAGAATTTCCACTACAAAGTGATGGGCCATTAGGATATGTGAATGGTGCTTATATCTCTCTCTCCCTCTCTATCCCTCTCTTTCTCGCTCCCTCTCTATTCCTCTTTCTCTCTCTCTATCCCTCTCTTTCTCTCTCACTCTCTATTCCTTTTCTCTTTCTCTTTTTCTCTCTTTCTCTCTCTCTGTTCATGTGTTCCTCTGCTCAGGACAACGGGACATTTTTCCAAATTGTTGGTATCATGTAATCTCCATCTTTTCAATCTCCCCCCTGTATTCTCTCCCTCACTCTCTCTCCATCGCTTCGTCTCTTTCGTTTCATTCTACCTCTCTCTCTCTCTCTCCATTTCCCTCCCTGTCTCTCTATCAACACTGTCAACCTCTTTCTTTTTATCTCTCTCTCTCTACCCCTCTCTGTCTCTCTATCTCTCCACTATCCCACTGCCTCCCTCATATGGGTCCTTGTGTTGCTGTGGCCGGAGAGGTCAGGAGGTCTGTCCTGCTTGTGCTGTTCTCTGCACGGCTCTGTGTTTCTCTTTCCATCCCCCTCCCCTCCACCCATATCCCTCTATCCCTCTATCACTGTATCCCTCCACCCATATCCCTCTATCCCTCCCCTCCACTCATATTTCTCTATCCCTCTATCCCTTCACCCATATCCCTCTATCCCTGTACCCCTCCCCTCCACTCATATTCCTCTATCCCTGTACCCCTCTATCCCTCCACCCATATCCCTCTATCCCTCCCCTCCACTCATATTTCTCTATCCCTCTATTTCTCCACCCATATCCCTCTATCCCTGTACCCCTCTAACCCTCCACCCATATCCCTCTATCCCTCCCCTCCACTCATATTCCTCTATCCCTCCCCTCCACCCATATCCCTCTATCCCTGTACCCCTCCACCCATATCCCTCTATCCCTGTACCCCTCCACCCATATCCCTGTATACCTGTACCCCTCTATTCCTCCACCCATATCCGTGTATCTCTCTATCCCTCCCCTCCACCCATATCTCTATCCCTCTATCCCTCCCTTCCACCCATATCTCTATCCCTCCACCCCTCCACCCATATCCCTCTGTGTTTGTCCCCCTCTACTCTTGCTGCATCATACTTTTCTTTCCATCATCCCCACACATCTCTTTATCAGTCAGTCTCTTCAGCACTCCCACTCTATTGGTCAGTCTTCAGTATAGTCTCTCTCTCCCTCTCTCTCCCTCTCTCTCCCTCCCTCTCTCGCTGTGTATGTCCATCTGTCTCTCTTTCCCATCTCATCCTCTTAACCCATCCTTACTTGTCAGTCTTCTTGCCTCATCCTCTCACCCCCCCCCCTTCTTTCTCTGTCCTTCTCTCTCCCCACTTCTCCTTTTAAAGGCATGCGGTAGGGCAAGTGGTGCTTAAGCAGGAATGATCTGACGGCACCAGCAAGCGTCAGAAAGGATAGTACCCACTGGAAGAGGCTTACACCGATTCTACCTTATTAGGCCAACGTCAGGAGAGTGAAAATATGTCTCTCGCACTTTAGAGAGAAACATCTATCTCTTTTTTGCCACACTTTGCTAATGTGCTGACAGACCCGTTGCTTGATTATGGCTGCGCTCTGTCTATTCATTTTGTTTTCTTGTTCTCTTTTCTTCTTCCTCCATCCTTCTTTTCTTCCATCCTGGGCGCATGTTTAAGATAAACACGCCTCTCTGTAAACACTCTTTGTAGTGGGCTCTTGGCCTGCGCTCCCAGGGTTTCCTCCTCTCCGCAGAGGTCAAAGGTGAACTGCCCCCAGAGAGGGGCATTTTAAACAAAAAGGGTGATGCTGTGTCTCTCTCTCACTCCTTTTTTTACAGACACTTCAAGAAAGTGTGCACTCTCCTCCTCCTCCACCTCCTCCTCCCTTCCTCTTTGAGGCCCTTCCAATGTCGTCACCCACTCTTACTCCTTCTCCTCATCACCAACTCCTGGCCATTTTTCAGACTGCCTGAGAAGACTACCCATCACACTGAGAGAAAGGGAAAAGAGAGAGAGAGAGAGAGAGAGAGAACTTCAGTTTGCCTTTATTTGGGTTATTTGGGAGCCGTGCCACTCAAGGGCCAGCAGCCAATGAGACAGCGAGAGGTCACATGACCCAAATACCTCACTGGCTCGCTCGCTCTTTGCCTTTTAAGGAGGGCCGGCATTTCACCCCCCCACCCAAATAAGGGAAACGTTTAAAAGAAGTGTGTGTGTGTGGGGGGGTTAATTTAATATTTCCAGCCAGTTCTTGGTAAACCAACTCCACTTTTCTTAAGGAGGAAAAAGAAAAGAGAGCATTGTCTAAAAATGCGTCCAGCTGGCACTGTTCTTTAACACCCTCTTAGCTTTTATAGGATAGCTGGAATGCCTCAGCCCTTACAACCTGGAGCCCGGCACCACGCAGGCCCACGCACTTCAGCAGGCGCTGCATGTGTAGTGTAAAAACAGCACTCAGGTCCTAATCACTCTGAAGCAATTACGCTCTGACTCTAAAACTCTTACATAACCCAATGTTGCCTCACCTAAAGAGGCGTACAAGGAATAGTGTAATCTGTTGCAGTTTGCGACCGCAGGGTGAATCAGGTTCACACAAACACACATACACACGAGAAGCTTATAGAGCACATGACCGCTAGCTGCTTGGGGAAGAACAGTGTTGGGTGCTTGTTGGAGCCTGCCTGTTACGGGGATTGGCTGGGGAATGTATCTGAATTAAATGCTGTTTTTCACTGGGGTCTGCTTGTGAAATCAGGCAGCACAACAGGTGAATATTGAGACCCGGCGTGTGGGTTCAGGAGCTTAGTTGAGTCATCAGCCAATCACAACACAGATCTCATCTCTTGACCCCCCCACCCCTTACAGATAAATGATTGTCCTTCCAGGCTTTCGTCTTGAGTCATGCGTCCATTTGTTGTTACTTTTTCCAGTGTAGCTAATTCCTAAATGGCTTCTGTCATATTAATTTTCCTATATGAATAGATCCACAGATGTTCAGAGACCCAGTGGGTCAATGTTTCTCATGTACACTCATTCCTTTTCCTAAGAAAAATATAATGTAATCCAAAAGCCAAAAAATATTACAGAATGAAAAAGAGTAACTTTTTACATTTTTACATTTTGAACTGTTAAAATACATTAACATTTTGGCTTTTTGAATACCACTATGGGAACTCTTGAAGAGCTGAACTTTGACCTCACATCACTAACTCCCTCCCCTCTCTTCCTTCTTGCTCTTTGCTCTGCAGCGGGCGCTCCAACGTGATCGAGAAGCTGGAGGCTCTGGAGCTGGAGAACACGGAGCGCATGGAGGTGGAGGGGGAGGAGTCAGAGCGCAGCGCTGCTCGTCAGGGCCGCAGCGAGATGAGGCGCTTCAACCGAGAGGTACGGAGCCAGAGCCGGGCCTAGTGTGGCTCAGTAGGCAGAGTAGGAGTCCAAACACGCGATCTTGCTCCCGGCATCCTGCTGATTGGCACTTCGTCTGACAGCTTTCGCAACGCTTGTGTGTGTGAGAGTGGGTGCCATTTACATTCAGTGTAAAGAGCTTTGGGTACTCATGAATGCGCTATATAAATGCAACCCATTTACCAGTGTGGTCCACATACACTTACTTGCCTATACCTGCACACACCTGACTGCGTCTGTAAACAGCTTTATAGACTTTCACACACCTGTCTCTGCCTGCCTACACCCATACAATTCTGCCCGTGCTCACTTTGTAGGTGTACAGGTGGGGGCACAGATATTTTATGAAATTTGTATTTGTCTTGGCTGGCTTATGTGGTACAGCTGGTAAAGTAGAGAGGTGGCCTCTGTACCTTTTGTATGTCAAAGGGTTTTAACCGGTGCATAGAACCCACAGATTAATAACAGCAAGAACATGGGACAAGGGAGTCTGCATTCACAACGCTGATGCTTGTTTAGTGTATTTTTAAAACCGATACATAGTTTCACATTACAAAAAAAACTGTACTAAACTGTGGGCTCAGCCCATCCCAAATATACACAGTGTTAAAAAAACAAAAAACAAAAATGTAAAGTTATCAAGTGTAGATTGTATTCATCTGCACCCACTCCTCAGAGGTATAGCCGCACAACACCCTTGCCTAGTTCTGCACTATAGAACTGCTTTGTAACCATTTTGTTGCAGCTCCCCCTGTTCCTCCAACATGCCAAGAAACACAGACACACACACACACTCTTAAACACACACACACACACATATACACACGCACACACAGCCCTATGTTTCTCCAACATGCCCAGAAATATTGTTTATGTATTCCCAATCACCTGAACCTAACTGAGTTAAGCCTGGGCTGCAGTCTTCGCTGGGCTCTGCCAAGACTAATAGTGGTTCTCTAGGGTAACACACACACACACACACACACACACACACACACACACACGAACACGCATACGGACACACGCGCATACACACGCACACATAGCATTTATCATCCCATCTGTCCCACACCAGACCACTCGTGCTTCCTGTCTTGTGTGCAGGTCTGCACTCTATAGTCTCACAGGCTCCCTGCCCTTAGACGTTAGCCATTCCAACATGGCCTCCAAATTAGTTCATTTATTCATTCATTTATTCTCACTCACTCACTCACTTACTCACACTCACTCACTCATTCAGTCACTCACACTCTCCCTCTCTCTGTCTCTCTTCCTTTCTCTCTTACTTTCTCTCTCTCTCAATTTCTCTCTTGCTTTCACACATACTCTCTTAGTCACACACACATTCTCTCTCTCTCTCTCTCTCTCTCTCTCTCTCTCACTCAGTCACTCTCTTACTCACTGACCCCCCCCCCCCCCCTCTCTGTCTTTCTTTCTCTCTCTTTCCCTCTCTCTCTCTCAACATTGTCTCCTTTGGAAAGTGGATGAAAAGTCAGTAGGGATGAAATGTACCTAATTGTGTTTTAATTGTGTTTTCCACATAATTGTTTTTGTCATGTAGTTTTCCTTTGTGTGGGTGTACGTGTGTGGTAAACAGTCGCATTCACACAAAGTGCTGATTTTTAGTTTTTAACGCAGCCCTTCCCTCCTTTTGTCTGCTGCGACCTATTTACTCAAGGTTATGTTTCTGACGGGGACAGCGTGACTCCATTCTAATTGAAGCTGAGTAACAATATATGTGATAAATTAAGCCGTGGCCCATTTTAAGGCTGTTGTTTTAGACTGCGTGTTAAATGCGGAGATCGCTATGGGGCAGGGTGCATTCTCTCTGCTGTCTCATTTTCTTTTTTGTGTCTTTTCCTGGTTTGGTTTTAAAGCATACGCAGGTCAGTGGCCTGTGTGGAATTAATTTGCATTATGCATTATGCCTAGGCATTTCTTTTATTTTTACTCCCACTCCTGCCTCATCTCACCTCTGTTTCGCTCATCTGACACACATACACTAACACACACCCACACACACACAAACACACACCCACACAAACCCCCTCCCACACACACACACACACACACACACACCTTTTTGGAGTTGAGCCCCTTTTTGCGTAACCCCAAACCACTTTCACCTTCTGAATGCTGCAGCTCTGTTTGGAGCGAAATTTGGTTCTGGAAATGATGCGTGTCAGCTATGCAGCATTCTTGTCAGTCCGGCTTAGCTCGTTTAGGTGTTTGGTTATAAACTTGGATACCTGGACTAGTTGGTCCTCCACCATCTCTATACACACATACACACACTCACACACACACATGCGCACACACACAAGCATTCACACGCACGCACACACATATGCACGCGCGCACACACACCTAGACAAGCACACACACACACAAAGTTAACAGTCATACGAACGTGAAAAAGGGCTGTGTCCGCGTTATCTGCTGTTTTGGCTTATTGTGGTTCAGTGGGAGGTTGCGGTGCTGTTCTGCACAATGCTGAGCGATGAGGATCTTGTTTCCACTGACGTTCTGTTGTGATATTATCTATTATCTGCAGCATGCCTGAAACCCCTTTCCTGACAAAGGAAAAAGAGAAAGAGAGAGGCCTTCCTGACTTCCCTCCCTGAGGCCTGCTGCCTGTGTGCATGTCGTGGCCCAGGCAGAAGCCACATGGTTAAGATTATTTGCCATTATCAGGATTTGTTTTACTTACGGTTTAATGCAGCAATTTGGTCTGGTTTCAGGCCTGTAATGGTACATGATATATGCTCATACAATGCGTAAAACAACACCATGGGCTGTCAGGCAGTGCTGTGGGTTTCTGACCAAACAAAACTTGGAAGCATCGGTGATTGCCTGTTGGCCCAGGCCTCTCTACTTAACGTGTCACCTTGTCAAGAAGTTGGGATGCTTATTACCATATGAGTTTGAAAGGCTGTGTGAACTGCAAAGATGTCTCATATCATTTGTGTGTGCGTGTAAGTGAGAGAGCTTCCACTTTTGGTGGAAAATATGCTAAAATATAAAATACTGTACTATATTACAGGTGTTCTCATGTTTTATCAGTTTGCATAATAATGACAACTTTAGATGCTTTAAGTGCTCTTAAAATTGTAAACCATAATATTTGGATGTGTGTGTGTATGTGTTAGGAGCAGAAGTCCAAAGCGCTGGATTTCCAGCACACGACCTTGCCACCGCTGAGGAGAGCCAAGTCACTGGACCGGAGGACCACTGAGTCAGTCATGACAGTAAGTGCACACTCACTCCTCCTTCACCTCTTTTTTTTCTTTGTCTATCGGCTTGCTCCTACTCATGCACTCCTTTTTCTTTCTTTCTTTTATTCTTTCTTTCTTTTATTCTTTCTTTCTTTTATTCTTTCTTTCTT
Source organism: Coilia nasus (assembly GCA_027475355.1). Lineage (NCBI taxonomy): Eukaryota > Metazoa > Chordata > Actinopteri > Clupeiformes > Engraulidae > Coilia > Coilia nasus. The sequence continues at coordinate 24,945,611 of CM050210.1, read as the reverse complement.
TCTTTCTTTCTTTCTTTCTTTCTTTCTTTCTTTCTTTCTCTTGTTCTTTCTGTCTTTCTTTCTCTTGTTCTTTCTGTCTTTCTTTCTGTCTTTCTTTCTCTTGTTCTTTCTTTCTCTCTTTTTCTCTCTCTCTCCCCCTCTTTCCCTTTATATCTCTCTGCTTTTATTCTACTTCCTCTGTGCTGTTAAAATACATAAAATGCAGATATCTATCGATCACCTTACTGCTCCATGTTGTCACAGTGTATCTCAAAAACAAAAGTCAATTGAGAGTTCTGTAGAGAGTTTGTGTGTGTGTGTCTGGCTTCAATTAGTTTTTATCTTTCTCTCTCTCTGGTCCTGGAGAAGGGCGTATTGTAATCAGTGGGGTGGAATATTGTTTGTCAAGGGTGTGAGAGGGGAACAGAGCAATGGTGGCCAGCGCCTCTCAATGCCGGCCTTGTTCTCTCATGGCTGAAGGTCACACGCCCGCCACCGCCGCTGAGGCGGACCCTCAGGCCCAGCCATCCTGCTCCAACAGGGCCCACTGGAGTTTTGAGTTACACTGCGTGTGTGTGTGTGCTTGTGTGTGTTTAGGGTAAGTAACGCAGAGAAAGAAAAACAGGGTTTAGATCAGGACGAAGGCATGCACTAATTTCATGTGGATCAGTTAATGCTTCACTTTTTGATTCCATCATTTTCGTTATTATGATCCATTAGAGTCAGGTGTCCCCTTCTTCTGACATGTTTTAACTTCATTAACTTCATATATGACAACAGGTGCTTTGTGTATCTAAAGAAATGAAACATCCAACTAGTTCCGTCCCCAAAGACTAACTGTGGTTGCCATCTTGTCTCTCTGTGGCTTGTGTTTTTGTTTTGTCGTGTTTTTGTTGTTGTTTTTATTTTTTTTAATTTATTTTGTGAGAACACGGATGTCCTAATCCTTCTGCGGGTGGTGCCGCTGGGTGTAACGTTCTCCCCTCTCCTCCTCCTCCTACTCCTTCACCTCCTCCTGCCCAGGTCATCTCCACATCCTCCTCCCTGTGTGCTAACCTGCTGGCCTCCAGCATCCCGTGTTGCTGTTACATACTCAACTTCACCTTGCTGTGCAACAGTGTGAATGTGTGGCTGAGACATGTTTTTTTTTGTTTTTGTTTGTTTTTCTCATCCCCATGAATGAGTGTGTGTGTATGTGTATGCATTTTCTATAAACCAATGTGTAGTGTCGTGTGTTTAAGTGTGTGTGTTTGAGTGTGAATGTAACTGATTGTACAGCTCATGATTTAGTGCTCTGAATGAGAGTAAGATTTGTGTGTTTGTGTGTTGCTTTCACAATCAACTGCTTTTCTCGAGCACCGTGCACACACATGCCTGTTGTGAGTGTGTTATCTCTACGGCGTGAAGCACAGCAGAGAAGCTCCCCACCGGCATCATTTCCTCTGCAGGCTGTCAGATTAGCCCGACAGCCAGCACGTGAAATGTGTGTGTGTGTGTTTGTATATGGGTGTGTGTGTTTCTGCTCTTTTTTTTTTAACTTGTTTAATTAGTCGTTTATGTGTGTATATGCATTGACTTGTCCACTCTCATTCCACCCAAATTGTCCCTACCAAAAGAAAAAAAAAATATTTTGTGGAATATTTGCAAAGATATTTGGAGCTGTTGGAAGGGTGGTGAATCATTGACACACAGAAAAGAGAAAGACACAAAGTGCAGAAAAAACCCTGTATGTTTTATGCTGGTTGAAATCAGTGTGTGATACACTTGTGATACCTCTATGGTGACCACATCTGCCAGTTACTGCCTGTTGGGTATTTGTAAGTTGAAATTTTTTTATTTGCTAGTTCTGTACACTGGTACAGTCAAATCTGCAGATAGTGTGGACCATAGACATGAACTTAATGGCCAGAGCTACACATGAGTCACCATCAGTCAGCTTGAACAGTAAGCTTTGTCTGCATGATTTGCCTGTGTGGTTTCACTAAACTGCATTGACCTTCCCTCAATGACTGCATTAGTGTGGAAATGGTAAAATGAAGTTTGTGAAGGGGCCTGCTGATTCTGGGGAGGATGTTTCTTGTGAGATGTGATACCCCAGGTTAGCACTTTTTCCCCACAGGCCTTGCGAATAGGTGCCCTTAGGGTCTGTGTAACCTTTGGAATATGCTCCTTCTCTTTAACAGCCTGACCTGCTGAACTTTAAGAAGGGGTGGATGGTTAAGCTGGACGAACAGGGACAGGTGGGTACTGCTTTTATTTTGGTGAGATTTCTGTTTATGGGGGTGGTGGAGGGGTGGGGTGTGGTCCAGGCGCCAGCATCCCAACAATTTACTGGTCCACGTGATGTTTCTTTGGGGACCCAGGTTCAGGTTTGGTCTGGTACACTTCCCAGTCCCCACCCCTGGTCTCTCTTTCTACTTGTTTCCTGCCATCTCTCCAATGTCCTAGCTAAATAAAAGACAAAAGGCTTAAAAAAATAGCTTCCTGTTTACATGTGTGCACAACATAGAGTTAAAAGCCAATGGAACATTCAGAAAGACTTCGAAAGTAAGATGGCTTTTTAAACCTCCAGTTTTCACCCGTAAGCAACAAATATAGAACGGGTTAGATTTTCACGATCAATAACCTTCCACTGTAGTATGTGCTCTCGGCTCTGTGTCTGCAAAGAGCTACCGATCAAGGTCACTGTGACGATAAGGATGCCTCTCCTTGCAAGTTCTTTTCCCTTTTTCTCTCTCTAAAGCCGTTGGTTCTCCTTGCGTTTTTGTCCTTCTAGCCTCTGAAAAGTGTCTTTTAGCCATGATAAATTCATCAAAGTCAAGTGATCTGGTCACACAGTTGGCCTTAGCACCCCCAAGGCACGCGGCCAGTCAGAGGCCTTCAAAGGGCATGCTAACACTTTGATAGCAAGGCTTCAATGGGTGAAACTTAAAAGGATGAGGACACTCTTCTTTTTTCATTTTATTTATATTTATTTATTTACTTTTAAAGCCTTCTACAGTTTTAAAGAGGTACATAAACGTCCTGCACCTCAGAACTGTAGTTCTCAACCACTTGGAACAGTCCTCTCTGCAGACACAAGTCATACAGCCGTGTGGTTTTATCCTTGTGTTGTGATTTGTTCTTATGATCTCTCTTTAAAGTGGAAGAAGTATTGGTTTGTGCTGACCGACCATAGTCTGCGATACTACAAGGATTCAATTGCAGAGGAGGTGAGTTCCGTGCAGTGCATGATATTTTTCTTCAAACCCACTTGTTTAAAAATCAGGTTTTTCCAAAACTTTGTCAAAACCATTTGTGCTGACAGGATGCTTGTGTCTTCAATTTTCTTTCATAATTTTCCCCACAGGCTTCGGACTTGGACGGAGAAATAGACCTCAGTACTTGTTATAATGTTACAGAATACCAAGCTCAACGAAACTATGGCTTCCAAATCCATGTAAGTCATCTTTAATGCTTACACAAACTACCCTTGGCCCTGCTGGAATCCATTGCAGTGACTTTCCCTGTAGAGAAGCAAAAAATTCATGCCATTTTTGGTATTGTAGTCATGTTTCAGTGTGATGCTATTTTTTGTTTTTTATTTATACTTGTTGTATTTACAAATACATGTGAAGACAGTCTTTGCTTTTTGCATTTAGCTGGTTGACGAATTAAAACATCAAAGAATGAATCAGTCAGATGTATACATGATTTCATCCTGTTATTCAGTCTCCTATCATATTTTCTGTGTGATGTATTGGGTTGGAAATGAAACATGGCCGGTGGTGGTGGTTGTCTTTTAGACACAGGAGGGCGTCCACACCCTGTCTGCCATGACGGCGGGCATCCGACGCAATTGGATCCAGGCGGTAATGAGGAACGTGCGTCCGTCCACCGCACCTGACGTGGCCAGGTCAGAAGCCCCCATCCCCCCATAGCGCATTTTCCCCGCAGCTGGCTTCATCCTCAGTTTACTAATGCGCCCACCCACATATTGAGCATGTGTTGTCTAATTAGTGAGAATGTCATAGCTGCTCAGTGAAGTGTTCTATAGCAGCTGTTAGATATTTGACATTTAGTTGATCAGACAAGAATGTTAATAATTTAATTTATGCTGTATGAATGCTCACTATAAGCTGGCAGCACTTGTTGATAATATTGGATAAAAGTGTACACCCAGGCAGAGGCTTGCCTGAAATCACATACCTTCCTTCAGACAAGGAATTAGAGAAAAAATAAATAAAAAGACTAGGCACCTGAGTAGGTTAACAAAATGCTAAAAAGTATTAATTTATTAATTGTGCTTAAGCATTTGAAAAAATACCAAGGCTTACTGTATTGGCCCTGCAGCCTTCATCATTGTCTAACTTACTTTACGGACAGTGTATATATATATAGTCAGGGATAACAACAATTTGTGTGTATGGTTTACAGCCTCAGCGACGACCACAACCCCTGCGCCCCCCTGGAGAGCTTGCCCAGGCCTGACGTCACACAGGATTCTCCGTCCTCCGAGGCTTCGTCGGTAGAGCGCGAGCCTGGCCCCAAGAAGAGCCGGGCGCGGGAGCGTCGGCGCGAGGGTCGCTCCAAGACCTTCGACTGGGCCGAGTTCCGGCCCATCGCCCAGGCACTGGCGCAGCAGCGCACCCACGAGGCCGAGGCACTTCAGGCCGAGCTCAGCGACTCAGAGCGCAGCCGCCGCAGGGAGGAGCGCCGGCGCCGCTACGGCTCGGTGGCAGGCGGATCGCCGCTGGACTCCTCACCCAGTGGGATGGACTTTGAGAGCGCGGGGGCACGGCCGGGCCCAGGGGAGGGGTCTCCTCCACCACGGCAGCCACAGCCTGCCACCCTGGAGAGGCAGAGGAAGGTGGAGGACGAGATCGAGCAGCACTGGCAGCAGGTGGAGAAGACGCCCATCCGTGAGGAGAGGAGGGTGCCCCTGGCCTCGGCGCAGCAGACCAGAGAGACGGCAGAGCTGGAGAAACTGCTGGAGAGCTACAAGAAAGGGGTGGGTGCTTAGTCACGTTCAACCCTGAGGGAGGTGAAAGAGGTGCAGCTGTGAGGAGAGGAGGGCAACTTAACCTTATGGATATGAAGGAACATGAGGAAATTTAGAATAGAATGGCTTTAAAATATATATTTAAGCATTTAAAGTATTACTGCAAGACAGGATAAAGATAGAAGAGGGATTCTATCCATCTAGAATAGATTTAATATTATTTAAATATATTGTACATTTTTTTAAGTTATACTGTGAAAAAATGAACTACATCATTTCACCATGATCACATCAGCGTTGCATAATAGAAAGGGGCGTATGCCGAATGTATTTACCCCTGAGGATAGAACAGTGGACTGCTATTCATGTAATGACTGGGTAAAGTTAAGCAGTAATGCATAATGTTAATATGACTTCGTGACAAATGACAGCACATCAGTTCTCAGGTTGCAGGAACTCTAACTACATTAAAATAATGTCTTCACTCATGGATGTTTTGGGCTGTCATTTTGAATTTGGCAGCAGGCTTTAATTCTTGGTGGTTGTTGAAGGATGGTGCTCCACTGCATTTAAGACTTTGGCCCTCTCAAAAAAAAAAAAAAAAAAAAATAGTTTGGGGGGCTCAAAGTCTCATTTGCACACTTTTTGAGCTCGTTTGTGCTGTCTAAATTGGTAAATTCCATGTATGTTAAAAGGAAGTATTTCACCCTGACAGTCATTGCATGGTTCATAACCTTTCTTGTAAGTATAGAAATCACTGCATTTATATCCAATTCACGGTTATACTTTATTTTAACAGACTCTAACAGCGTGACTATATCTCGAAGTACAGTGTAATAAGTTGTGTAACTACTTGTAACATCATGAACTTACACTGTTACCTAGGCTAAGGATAAGTTGTTAGGATAAGGATTGTCGCAGTGTGAGTACATAATGTTGGTATATACAGTGTAAGTACATAATGTTACATGTTGTTACACTGTATCTATTAAGATAGTGTTACTCTTAGGGTGTGAATCTTTTACACACAAAACGGTCCGATTCGATCTCGATTCACAGGATGTGATCCGATTCAGGGACGATTAATTAAAAAAAAGTAGTCACCGATTTGGTACAATTCGATCTGGTTCGGTTCGATTCGACACATATTGACTCCAAAGCCCTTTGTTACTAAGAAAAACAGAAAAAAACTAAATTACATTTCAAAACAGCATTCTTTTGTTTATTTTGTATCCCAGAGAATAAAAACACAAAAACTGGTAACCAGATGCCTGCCTTAAGTTCACAATCTACATGTACTTGAAAAACAAAAGCCAATAAGGTTACCAGTAAGTTCCATTCATTGGCAAAAATCTAAATTATTAGTTTTTCATGGGAGTGTTGCCAACTGAAAAACAAGTACAACATATAACTTACAGGAAGAGTCCACCATGTTGCCATAATGAAGTGTGGTGTTCTCTCTTCTGAGACGAGTTGATATGTACCTCTTAGGCCTTTATGCATGCCGCCAGGCAGTAAGACACGCTGTGATAATTTGTTAGAATGTAGCATAGTAAAAGTAAAAAACAGGGCTGAAGTTAGAAGTGGCCATGCTCGTCCCTGTTTTCCCCATTTAAATACGCTTACCTGACTTGTTACACGACCCTAGTGTAGTTACTCAAAACAAAACTTGACTTTTTTTGTATGTAGATGAAAAATGGCACTAGAACATAGGCATAGTGACACCTTGGGAGCACTACGACCACGCGTCTGGAGGGAAAAATATTAGGAGTTAAGGTATCAATGAATCGACTGACAAAGTTCATTACTAACACAGCTTCCCATGTAACTATATTTTCTCTAAACTTAGAAGTTAGTTTGAAGAGAGACTCGTATTATCTTCAGATTAGCAAATTAATTTAGCATGCTAGTAGACTAATACGCTTCCATGGTGGAGTATTTTCATATACCTGCTAGAGGAAAACTTAGAGTCTGTCAAACTCAGAGTTGTAGGAGAGCTTGTTTTGGCCGTTTCCATGATAAAGCATTTAACTACTTGCTATGTGGTGCACAGCTATTTCGTCAGACAGTTAATTACATTCTTTTAACACGTTTACTTGGCTAACTTTAGCCTGCTAATCCTATTGTCCTAATGTCACTCATAACATCTTATCTTATGAAACATATTATCCATAAATAGGCTAATACTGCAGGAAAATCACAATAAATAGGAACACTAACCACTAAATTTTAGGATTTATCCAGTTTAATCCATAAATCAACACATATGCAAGCCTGCAATCAGTCATGTTCCGAGACACCGATGTTTCCCTTTGTTTACATGAGGTCCAATGATCGTTCTGTTGTAGTAGAGACACGCAGGGTGAGAGCACCACGCAAACAACATTCCATGAAATCTTCCCTCTCCCTGAATTACCATCGGAACCTCCCCTAATGTAAACATGGCTTATATTAACCCTGAAATCACCTTACAAAACATGATTGCAACGCGACACGCTGTTTTGTGCATACATTTATATATGTATTTGTAATACAACAATGTACTTTGTATAATGTATTTGCTGGAAACCGATTTGGGCCCGTCAGACCGGGCCATCGGACCGTTCGTAGTGCATTTAAACCGTTCATAAAAATACAAGTGAGAAAAAACAAGTGTCAGAAACAAATACATCAATAAATAATGAATGAATAAAAAGATGAAAATTAAATCATGTTGCACCACTTATTCCCCCTTGCAGGTAGAGGACCTGAAGCATCAGCTGGAGACGTGTCACCAGCAGCTGGCTGAGTCCAACCAGAACAAGCACGAGCTGGAGGACCAGCTACGCACCGCACTAGTCCGAGAACAGCACATCCGCACCGGATACATCTCACCGGTAAGTATGACCCCTACAGCGCTAGCTACAGCTAGCACTAGCACTAGCTACAGTACTAGGTCATCAACATAGTTCCCATGTGTTAGATAGGTTGTGGTGTTTTTTAGTGTATATGCTAGTGCTAGGGTAGGATTCTTGTCTAATAGTCTTTGCATGTATTTTTTTAAATAAGGTAACATGAAACAGAAAACCATTCCAAACAACAAAGCTGACATCTCCTCCTCATCTAAGATGTGAAACAGCTCGAAATGCACCTTGCATGAGTGCGTTTGCATGTCGAAAGAAAAGATCTGTTTTTGTTCTCTCCTTTTTTTGGCTTCTTCTTGTTTCCTCAACTTTTGCCATGTTTTAGAAGCTGAAGTGCCATGACTTCATTGCAACCTAAAATGCATATGATTACATTCATTTAACACTAAAACGATGTGTTTAATAGTTACAGATAGTTCTGCAGAAACAGTATGGATGGTACATATATAACATATAGCAGCCTTGAGGTGCGCTCATGCCCTTGATGAATGTTTTTCAGTAAGGGACATGTTGTCCCGTCAAATTCTCTTGCTAATGTTTCAGTGAAACAGCAATAAAGAGCATTTCTAGGTCATAATCGGGTGGAGATCCCTGCTCTGATGATGTGGGTGTTAATTATGATGAGCTGCTTCAGTAAATATTTGGATGGAATATGTGGCACGGTTTTACTTCCCGAAGATGGGATAGAATTATAGAATTGAAATATAGCCATTAAATTAAGTGTAGCCTAGTAAATTAAAATTTATTTATTTATAAATGTATTAAAATTATTATTAATAACTATGCACATTTGGCTACCCACTGCATGCTGACCAAAATGTACAAATGCAGTAGCTTACTTCAGTATAGTGACATTTTTACTTACATGTGTGTGCACATGGCTTTTGTGGATTCCAGGACGCAGTTAGGATTGTTTATCAGACTAGTCATGGTGCTTGGTATTTGCATAAGCTCAGCCTCACCCACTGGCTGTTACATAAACTGTAGATGTTTGTTTACAAAAAAGGCCATGCTATAGTTTCCAGAAGTTCAAAGATCAGGATAGTTTTTTTTCCCCGAAAACTCCGAAGATATCTGTATTTTACTCCATATGAATTGGTTCTTAACATGGTGTTTTTTTATGTGGGACAGAATGGGTATTAGCGTTTTGTTGCAGTAGTGAGTTGTGGTTAGTGACTTGTAGATAACATCAAGTTGTGTAACGTCAACAGGGCTGACAATATGATTTTTATTTCCATTTCCTCAATTGCATTTGTTTTTTCACCCTTAAATAGCACAGTAGAGATATTAACAGCAAGGGTATTGTGCACATCTAAGGAGAAGCTATGCAGTGTACCCAAACATAGTTTTAAATCAAAATATTCAAATGATATAGGTGTGCCGTACAGTTATCTGCATGCATGTCATTTTATTCATGTTTAACCTCTACATTCATTCTCTCTTTAACCTGGTGATGCATACCATGCAGAACATGTAATGTAGATGACGTCCAGTTTTATCAATAGTGTATGTTGATTTGTGTATTTGTGTGTGTGTGTGTGTGAGAGAGAGAGAGAGCATTTTGTGTTGAGTTTGTGTGTGTGCGCAAGACTGGTTTGTGTTTGATATGGTCCTCCTTAGTTTGGATGCCATATCACCTTTTGGCTTTAATGTTTCTCTGCTTTAATGTCCTTTGGGCTAGTTGGATTGCATCAAAGATTGAAACTAAGGACTATTTAAATGAGTGGGTAAAAAAAGGCAGTTTAGTTTTATGTGTCCGGTCTATACTTTGAATCCTGCAATATCGTGCTAGGGCATCTGGTAACGATACTGAAGTTGACAGTGTTGAGTCCTTACTGTAGTGTAACACCAGCACATTTCACATTGATTATCTTGAATCATATTATATACAAATACAATGTAGCATTTTGTGAAGGTCATTTTATTGCATACTGAAGAGTGAATATACTTTTACACAAATTGTTTGCTCCCTTGAACTTCCGAGGAGGGGAGAATTTTTTTTAGGAAATATTGACGTGTGACAAACTAAATACAGGATATATAAAATTGCTTATTTGTTTTTCAAAACCCATGGGGAGATCAGACCACCGTGCGTATGATGTGGTATGCCTACCATCTCGAAATGAACTAAGCACTAATTTTTTGCATTACTGACACCATGAAATAACTCTTAACCATTTATTTGCATGCTCTGATGTGATTTACTAACCTTGGCCATTAAATTTTCTTCTTTAGTGCTCTAATTTTGCATCATTTTAATCCAAGAACCTGGATGCATTCATTCTCTCTTTTTAACCTGTGTGGTATTCAAACCACTTTAGGATGGATAAGGTTTCATAGTTAATTAATGTTAATTTGCCCTTAATTTAGACAGTAAGTGGTGGGAAATGACAATTAAATGGTAATAATAAGCTGTAGATAAATTAGCTTTTTTTCACCCCTGCTAAATGTTAACCAACTGTCTGGTCCCCTTTCCTAAGCTGGATTCCCCGTCGGGTCTTGAGGGAGAACTTGAGCCCCAGACGAAGAGGCCTGAACTGGTTAGTTCTCAAGCTCAGACACTAACGCGGAAGTATCTGGAAACCAAAGAGCTCCTGCAGCTGCAAGAACTGAAAAAACGCAACATGCAGGCACAGCTTGGCCTTTCTCTCTCTCACCTGTCCGTCAAGGAGCCTTGCACACCTGAGCACCAAACGCCTGCTGCATTGGAGAGCCACGCCACTGACCCTGTTCTTAAAACTGTCATGTTCACAGTACAAGACGGTGAGGACAAGATTGAGGAGCTAGAGAAGTTGATATCGGGCAAACCTTTAACTCTGAGGGACTTGGTGTCCTTGCTACAGGCTCATAGTGATTTTGGCACAGAAAGTGTATTAGGTAGTCAGGAAAGAAATGAACTTGGTACTTCCAGGGACATTACTAGTTGTCACAAACTTCTAGAAAACCTCAAACATCAGCAAGAAGTGGACAACGAGACCATGAGGAAGAGTTTGGCAAAGGCTGGTGACAGCATCCGTAACTACGAGGCACGACTGATCACCATGGAGGATATTCTGGGGCGGGTTCAGCAACAGAAATTGGAAAGTTTAAAGAGCCCCTGCGGGCCCGCATGTCCAATTGAGGACTCAACAGAAAGCACACACAGAGGTCTTTCCCAGAGGGTTGAGTTGCTAACAACAGAAAATGAAGCACTGAATCAGCGGTATCAAGAGATAGTCAACCAGTTGAGGGAGGCAGACCGGGAAATTGACAGACTAAAGACAGAGTTAAGAACACAGGGTATGCAGGAGCAACCTGAAACCTTGCAACAAACAAACATCAAGCAAGTAGGAAGTTTAGACAGGTCTGTTGACCGTGACTTTTATGAAAGAGAGCTGAATGTGAAGTCTCAGAAGCTGCAGGAAGCCCTTTTTAAATTAGAAGAGGTGGGGAACAATTTGAAAGATACTGAAAAGCGGCTTCAGTTAAAAGAAGCTACTCTGAGAGGTTTGGGATTTCAGATGGGCGACGGTGAAAGTCACAATAGCGAATTACAGCTGGAGATGGAGGAGCTGCAACTTCAGCTGGAGGTCGCTCAGGCAAAACTCTCTGAGCGGGAGCAGAGGCTTATCTCCGCTGAACAATCCTGCCAACAGCTTCAGACTCAGAACCTGGAGCTTCAACTGAAAAACCAAGAAATTGAAAGGTTGCTAAGCTGCAAAGAGAAAATGACAGATAAAGTTGCAAATGAAACAGATGTAGGAATGAGTGGTGCAGAGATGACGTCAGGTTGGATGGACAAGAGGCTGGATCTGTGTCAGGCAATGCAGGAGGGAGGTGAAGGGCTTACTGTGGGAAAGTCAGGAATCGAGAAAGTGATTGAGGAATTTAAGGTGAAGTCAGAAGCCATGCGTGAATTAGTTGAGATTTTGGGAGAGGTAGATGTGAAGGGAATGGAGGATGATTTAAAGAGCACATTACAATCGATGTGTGGCATGTGTCCTTTAGATGAGCATGTGGAAGTCAGTCAGACAGGTAAGATGTTAATGCAGCAGGGAGAGTTTTATAGTAGACTTTTAAGTGGTATGAAGGTTAGTCAAGTGAATCAAGAGGGTGATAATGCACATAGGACTGCAAGAACTGTGGTAGAACAGATGCTACTTGAGAAAATGGTCTTGCTGATTATGAATCAACTAAATCCCAAACCAGTTGAGGACATGCAAATCCAAACTGAAAGTGTGGATGCAGACATTGCGGACACAAAGCAGATCATTGGAGACATCACAGACACAAAGACATTGGTAATGAACGATCTCATGTGTTCTCTGCAAAAGAAACAGTTGTGCATGAACCAAATTGCTTCGACTCTGACAACATCTCCAAATGAACAGCTGCAGACCTTGCTTGCAGCAGTGTCAAAGTACACAGGTCCAAAGCGGCAGTGGTCACAGTATGTCCAAGAGGCTGTTTTGGAAGCACACTGTTCTTATTTGGAGTGCAAGCAGAAATGCTACCAGGCAAGAGTTCTGCAAGAATTACAGTCAGACATCGTTGGAGATGACTGTGCCAGTTGTGTCAGACTAAGACCGCAAAATAAGGACCTCTTGTCCAAGGTAGATGAGTTGCAACAGTTGTTGGTTCTTCAGAGCCCCTCAGTAGAGGACAAGAGCCCAGTAACACACATACAGATCGAAGGGCAGCCCCTTGACTCCCTAGATAAGGCAATCCAGCTGCAGGACATGGCCGCCAAGCATAAGAAAGAGCTCCGTGAGCTGAAGGAATCCTATGAGCAGGAGATGTGGAACCTGAGGCAGGACATGGCTAAGATGGGAGAAACTCTCCAACTTAGGTCTGAGGAGAATGTGAAGGAGATCGACTCCTTGACCGTCTGCATGGAAAACTTGAAAAGAAAGCATGAGGAGGAACGAAGCTCCCTGGTGGAGCAGTTCAATCAAGAGATGGAGGACCTGAAGAATGCCGTGGCTCCGCAGGGCTTCAAGGAAGGCCAGGACCAATCAGGATCCCTCAAGGAGCGCATCCAAGAGTTGGTCGCACAGGTAGCGATCATGACCGAGGAGATGAAAACCCGCGACCGCGAAGGGGAGGCATCACTGCGCCTGAAATTCGAGAAAGACCTGGAAAATCTGAAGGTCAAGGTGTTCCTTGTCCTCTACTGTCCTCCGTCCGTGATGCCTTGTATCTCCTTGTGGCAATCCTCCAGTCGACCCCCATCCCACTGCTTTTTCCTACTAACATTTCCCTTCTGTTTTCCCTCTAATTTGTTTAATTTCAGTATTGCATGCCTGTTCACTTCAATTGTGCATGACAGCATTGTTTTTTATATATATATACACACAACGAGGAACTCATTTTGACAACATAAATAGTACATTTCAAAATATTTAAAATATACTGAAGGAGTAGTTTAATAGTTTTCCATGGTTGACAGTGTTAAAAGGGTAAGGGGTAATTATTTATAAGGGGTAACATGTAGAAATGTGTTCCTCGACTTGGCACCTCACTGCTACACTTTGAGCCTATGCAGACACATGCAATGATGTCCAAAGTCACTCAACAAAACTGACACAGTGCTGTAACTATATATTCCCGAACGTATGCATACAACTCGTCAGTTAGCTTGTTTTAACTAGCGTAATTTGTTGTATTTTTGTCAGCTGTATGGCCTCCTTGTAAGACCTCCAGTTGTTGCAGACTTTTGCAAGTGGACCCAGTTTATCTGGGTGACTTTGGTGTCAGTGCATTGATCTTTACTGTCCAAACACAGCATAACCTTTCCCCCTTTTACTAACTGATAAAACATCAATTATCAGCACCGGCCTCCACAAAGCTGCTTATTTTAATGCTTTGCAAAATGCTTGTTGCAGAAGCAAAATCAGTCACATTGGAACTGGTCAACTTGAGCAATGCAAACGTGAAACGGTGCCTTTGTTGGAGAAATCCACTCAGTAATTTTTGTTGAATTTTGTTTCCATATCACTGGATACACTTTATACAATATGTTGTACAGTTTGAGGAAAAAAGTACATGATCATTTATGCTGGAGTGTTTAGATGGTTCATAATGTGCATATTGTACCTGGTTAATTTGTTATTAGATAAACAAGACCTAATTTATGTGGAATTATATGCTGTTGAGATACGAAGACTGTTCCCTTTGTAGTCTCATTTTGTTTATTTAGGTAAGCAGACCAAGTCAGTGACTAAGCGTAGGTCATTGTTGTGCATTAGTTTTTAAAATATGCCAGTGTGTTTACAATACACTGTTGTTCATTGTATTGTGCTACTGAGAGACTTTGGATAGGTCCAAAACAGGATGTGATCCTAAGAAGTTCTAAGCAAAGTGCTTAACTGTGTGTTCCTGTGCGTTACTCTCAGAATCATGTTGTGAATAGAGTAGGAACATGGACCTTGGCTATTATTGCCACTTTTTGTTTTCGCTTTTTTTCCTGCATGAGTAGCTGGAAACATGGAAAGTGGTTTATTGTCATTCCATCTGTGTTTAGAGTAATTTTATTTTAACTTTTGTGCGACTACAGCCACACCCAAACAGACATGCAGGTTTTTTTTTAACTTCATTCGAATTGGAGTTAAGTGAGTGTGCTGTGGAATGTCCCCAGAACAAAGTCTAGAGTGAGAAGTTGGAGGCCTTTGACAATGGTTGTTGTTTCGTACTGTAAGCTGAGCATACAATTTCATTTGCACATTGTTATTGTGCGATGCACCTTTGCACAGAACAGTAGATGATAAATAGATGTCCGCATGTAGTATGTGATCAGATCACATCAGTGGCCTTGGGGCCGCCCGCGGAGAGGAAATGGGACTTTTCCGCAGTGTGCAGGTGCAGTTGTGGATGTGCACAACAGAACAGGATGTGACCTCGTTGTCACAGCGTGAGCTGGCTTGCTTTTTTTTTTTTGGCGGTGGGGTGATGGTGGCCTGAGCAGGGATGAGGGACTCCACACTAAAAAAATCTCTCCCACGAATCCCCCACCCTCATCCCTCTGTCATCCCTCTGATGGCAATTTTTCAGTGAGGCACCTAAAGCGAATGTACCGCTGACCGCTCTGAGAGATTAGTGTCGTTGAATAGGAGGGAGGAAGTGGACTGGGGGTCGGCCACATTCAGCCGGGCATTTAAAACCCCTCGTGCGGAAACATGCACTGTATTCGTGCTAGTGTCAGCCAGTGGCTCCTGCCAAAATGGTTTTTGACATAGAGTACTCAGCACGCACACTCATCCCACCCTAGCCTCTCAAAGGATGTGTTAGTTATTATCCGTTATCAGTTATGTGTTTGGAAGATTATATATCTTCTGTGATTTTGGTACAGCTAAGCTCTTTATTTCTGGCCTGTAGATTAGATTTGCAGATTTAATAAGAAATAAATCAACCAAGATTACTGGACTACAAAAATAAATGTCTTATTCAGTGGCAGTGTTTAAACTCTCACACTGCTGTCAGGGACAAATGCATAACAAGCACTGATGCATCTCCAACCGCCTCTGTGTCTCCTCCCGTTCATGTTCAGTGTATCTCCCGTCTGCGTTAGCCTTGTGTGGAGGCAACTCGTACACAATGCTAACCGTGTACCGTATGTACGTCTGTCTGTGTGTGTGTGTGTGTGTGTGTATGCGTGTGTATGTGTGTGTTTGTGGTCTGTGTCAAAAAAAGGCCGAAACCAGAGTGAGCACATGGAAAGCTCTGTGATTTTGTGACTTAAACTTCTCCCCACCCCAACCCCTTCCACTGCTCCCTCCTTCCTTCGCTTTCACAGGCTACGTGCGAGCGGGGTTTTGCCGCCATGGAGGAGTCGCACCAGAAGGTGATCGACGAGCTGCAGAAGAAGCACCAGCGGGAACTGGAGAAGCTGCAGGACGAGAAGGAGAGGCTCCTGGCCGAGGAGACGGCGGCCACCATCGCTGGTCAGTTTTGCTTCCCCAAAGAACAAAACAAAGACAAAGTCCGCAACACTAGTGTGCTCCCACAGAAACTTTCTGTGGTAGCACACTGGTGTTGCACACTTTGTCTTTGTTTCTTTGTCTTTTCCTTTTTGGTCCAGCACCCAGAGTTCTTGAGGCAAAATGTGTGTGCTTTAGGCCTATACAGTTTTGCCTCCCCAACAGCCCACCCTGTCTGACTGCCCCTGCCTGCTTGCCATCCCTCCTAGCCCGGCTTACAGGCCGGAATTAATGCGGTGTCCATCAGTGCTGCCAAAACCGCCATCGAGTCCGAATGGAATTTGTCAGCAAAATTGCCCCCATTTGGTGTTGGCACGGTGGCGAATTAGAGAGGAACTCTGGTCAGATTTCAGCACAGAGGAAAACCTGAGCAAGTGGCTAATAGAGCTATTAGCAATTTAGCTGTATGGGCAGGAGTCTGCATCTTATAATTAAACGTAAACACATCAAGATGTGATTGGTGCTTTAAATTAGTAGTTTTATATGCTGTTTGTTGGAGAATGCCTTAAGGCAGGTAAATTAGTCCAGCTTTGGTCAGTCTGTTCTACTTTTTTTGTGTTAACAAATGCAGCAATCGAAGCTATGAAGAACGCACACAGAAGCGAACTGGAGCGGGAGCTGGAGAAGACCCGCAAAGCCAACAGCAACACTGAAAATGCTGACATCGAGGAGATCCGCCGGCAGCACGAGTAAGCAGAGAGCCATCAGCAAAGCCCAGGGTCACGTCGACCCAGCAGAACAAGCGGTCTTGGCCTTTACTAATTCCTGCATTAGAACCTTTTCCCAGTGACAAAATTCACAGCCCTCACCCTTTCCAATCCCATAAATGTCTACATGGTGTCCTCAAAGAACCTTAGCACTGCTGCTATGAAAAGTGACCATAGATCTCAGTAATGCTTGATAACACCTTTGTCCCCTTTGTGTAAATCCTGCCCCAGTGCTTTGGGTGTAATAAGCGAGATTATTCCTCTTAATTAGAGGCTGTTTGCCATGTTTGAACAATGGGCCTCTCCGCACTCACTGCAAACACTGAATGGGAGACTTAAGACCAACTCCAGTGCAAAGCTGGCTTGTGTGACCACACATTGGCTGCCAAAGTCGTCCCTGCGGCGACAAAAGAGCCAAGATGTGAGTGACCTTGCCAAAACCTGGAATTATTAACTATTCACACTGGTTTTTGTTTTGCTTACGCGCCGGTAATCTGCCCTTGAAAAAAAAACAAAAAAACAGACCAACCATCTTGGCCACAGCTTTGTCTAGACACAACCCTTCCCTGCAGATCTGAAGTAGCATTTGAACACAAAATCCTTCTGAATGAAGGGCTTGTTTGGGTGCTCTCATTTGTGTGTGTGTGTGCACGCGTGTGAGTGTGATCTTTTGGTGCCGAGGCCTCTCTTCTTTGGCTGACCTAATTTCTCTGGTGTCAGGGAGGAGCTGCTGTCCTTCCAGAGGGAGATCGAGGTGCTGTCCGAGCAGTACTCACAGAAGTGTCTGGAGAACGCCCACCTGGCCCAGGCCTTGGAGGCCGAGCGACAAGCCCTCCGGCAGTGCCAGAGGGAGAACCAGGAGCTTAATGCACACAACCAGGTGACTGACTGGGTCCCATATTTAAACTACCCCATACTACAAGGTGTCCCTGACGTCAGGACACATCGAAAATTACTTATCACAATGCATCAGTTGCATGCAGATCTTGCAATACATAGCAAACTTTGCCTCACATATGGTGGGAATCTCTTATTAGTATTTCATTTAAATATGTTGAAGTTTCTATTAAAAAAATATGTATTCAGCCTGTATATCTTACAACACTTATGCATCCACATACACACAAATTGGGTCAGGGTTTATTACACTATTACAAAGAATCTCAACAGAATTTATTTTCAGTAAAGTTAAGTATTACCACCAGGCCTGAAATAATCTCAAATCGGGAACAGGCGGTCAAGAGGAATGACGTGGTCTGGAAAAGATAATCATTGGAAAGACACACTGATGTGTAACTAATAAAGGCATAGCAGTGCCCTTATTTTTTTCCCTCAACAGTATATCGACCTCACTGGATTTTATTTTGATCATGGCATTGCACTTTTTCCCCTGAAGGAGCTGAATAATCGCCTTGCTGCCGAGATCACGAAAATGCGGTCCATGACTAGCGAGGAGGGTGGAGAGACGTGCACAATGATTCAGGGGAAGGAACTCTATGAGCTTGAGGTACGCAGTTTTATTCATTTGTTCGTCTCCGACATTAATAAAATGTTCATTTTCCTGTCCTGTCTACCTGCTGCCTCTCTGATGCCTTTGCCGTTAAATCCACAGGTCATGTTGAGGGTCAAGGAGTCAGAGGTTCAGTACCTGAAGCAGGAAATTAACTCCCTGAAAGACGAGCTGCAGGCTGCACAAAGAGTAAGTAGATTAGCCGGATTAAGGATTCCACGTGAAATGTTAATATAGTTTTGTGTCGTCTTCCCACAACAAACAAAAGTTATTGAACTTGAAACTGTAACATATAGCATATAATGGTCCTATTCAGCATGGACTTAAGTAATAATTGTTGTGGTGAACACTAAAGCATTAGATATGTGATTGATTTGTCAGGATAAGAAATACGCCACGGACAAGTACAAGGACATCTACACGGAGCTGAGCATCGTGCGGGCGAAGGCGGAGCGAGACCTGGGGCGACTGCGGGAGCAGCTGCAGCAGGCCCACGAGGCCCTCGGGGAGCCCACGCCAGAGGACGTGGAGCGCAGTGGTTACGGTACGGCGCCACCTCCGCCTGACCTTCACAGCCTTCTCCTTTTTCCTTTTTCCTTTTTGTTTTTTTTTTTTCAATATGAAAGGAATATGTGGGAGGGCTGACAGCAGACTAATGCGGACTTTGAACTGCCATGCTGATACCTATCCCAGTGTCTCGTTTCACATCGATTTTGTTTTTGTTTTTTTCTCAGCTGTGTACGGTTTGAAATGAACATGTACTTGGTCCTGCAGTCACTGATTCAGAGTTATTCTGCAGTCTTGTTAGGCTCTGATCAACGAAACAGGCTTACTTTTCTCTGTCCTTTCATCCTTACTCAGAGCTAGGCTTTGGTGTTGTAGAAATTGTGGTGTAGGCTGCTTCCCAAGAGTAGTGTCATAGCTGTTCCCACAGGGTTTTCATATTAACCCTCCCAGCGTAAGGTGTTTTTTAAATGTTGTGCTGGATTTTTTTTGTTTCGTCACAGATATCATGAAGTCCAAAAGCAATCCTGACATCCTCAAAATGGCAGCAGCCGCAGCAAAACGGTCAGAGCGCACCCTGAGGTCAAAGGTGAGTTTGAAGGTCACCCCAAGGGCAGGACTGTGTGTCACACCACACTGCCTTGAGCATGGCGATCTACTTCAATACAGCGTTAGGGGTTTTGTGTTTGTATGAGGTGGACTGTGAAGCAGTGAAAAGACAAGGGTAGCATTTCAGCTGGACAACACTGCCACCCTGAGGTGATCAGCGGAATAGGTCCATTGGTTTTATTTTCTGTCCATCAGGGAAAGGCAACCTGATGTTTTTCTTACCTTTTGAGTTAAGTTTTAATTTTTGTTACTGCATTTGTTCAGTTCCTCTAAAAAATAATATTTTTAAAAGGCTTGATGATAAATGTATATTCAAAGATCAAGCTAGTTTGACCAAAAAAGAAAAATGAAGATTACAGTGGTCCCTCGTTATTCGTGGGAGTTACGTTCTAAAAATAACCCGCAATAGGCGAAATCCGCGAAGTAGCCAGCTTTATTTTTTTTACAATTATTATAGATGTTTTAAGGCTGTAAAACCCCTCACTACACTTATACACTTTTCTCAGACAGGCAAAGTTCACACTTGCAAACATACAGCACGTCAGAGTCACACAGCTAGCGGTGGAAGATGTACAGATGCTGAGCGCATTCTGTACTGTACAGGAGATTGCACGCACTAAAAAAATCCGCGAAACAGCGAGGCCGTGAAAGGTAAACCGCGATATAGCGAGGGACCACTGTAAATGCAAACTGACTACTGTATCCTTGTTCCTAGAAAAAGCATGGTAGGTTACTACCATCCAGGCTTTTTATGCCCCCATATTTTTGCGTGTGTGTGTGTGTGTGTGTGTGTTTTGTGTGTATGTATGTATGGGCGTGTCTGCATGATCTCTCCATCTCTCCTCCCACTCCTCTCTGCCCTCAGTCTGTGAGTCGAGACATGCCCTGGGACAGCTAAGGGCTGGCTGAGGACCCACACTATTGACTCCTTCTTTTAGGTAAATCCCTGGGGAGCACACCGTTGTTGTCAGCCACCAACCAACCAATGCATCCTGCACTCTCCTCCACCTGGGGGAAAAGTGTGTGTGTGTGTGTGTGTGTGTGTGTGTATTTTGTTTGCCGGATGGGGGGTTACAGGGTGGGTTCCTGGGGCTGTTTGTTTTAACACATCCCATTGTACACTTCAAAGTGTCAGTCATGGGCCCTAACTAATTGTACCATTGTCCCATTATAATTCTCTGCTTGGCCTGTAGGCATGATGACAGATGCAATGTCTTTTTCCAGTTTGCTTTGCCAAACCAAACAATCGTCCTCTAAGCTTTCTTTGTCTGGATGAACAGAAGATGGCTGCACTCACTGTAATCCATATGTTAATCCTCTGAAATGATTGATTACTTAACCACCGCTGATGTTTTGCAGACTTTTTAACCAACATGTGTTCTTTGTTGTGTTTGTTGTTTTTCCTTGGAAATTAAGATTCATTTCTGAATTAGGACACAAGAAACTTGCTGCACTCACATATGTTTTTGAGCACTTTCATGTTTTTTCCACACTTTTGGTTTTATGTTGCACATCTCTGGTGCTCTGGTCAGAGGTAAAACAAAGATGGGTAATTACTACGTTGAAATTAAGATTGTCATTTAGATTATGTATGAAACACTTGAAACAGAAAAGAGTTCATATTAGGTTTTAATGCATAATGCTTACGTCTCAGGTCAAGTCTGGCTTTGTAGACTAGCCTGTAGAAGTGACAGGGTTTAATAATAAGAATATGAGGTCAGGAAGGAGATGATTGCGCCCAAACTGAGAGGACTCTAACTTTTTTTTTGTTTTTTTTTAGAAACGTATTTCCATACATTTGCTCTTTAGGTTGCTACAGCATGTAGCGTTCTGACAAAAAAATGTTGAAACGGTGATCGGTGGTTGTTCTGTCAAAAGTCTCGCATCTGATTAATGACACGTTTTTAAAAATCCTTCCTCCGTAAGTGACTGCTGTGAGTTAAACCAGTGCTTACTGCAAGATGTCAGAGTTTACTGACCAGGGTAACTGTTCTCTGAAGCTCCTCCCCGTGGCACTAGCAAGTGCTTAAGTTGAGGTATCAGCAGCCTTCAGACTTGCTACCGCTTAAGACAGAAACAGACTCACACATGCAGATGCATACTTATAAATAAAAAATACCATGTTTACACAACCTGCTAGTTTATAATGCAGAGAAGGCAAACCTAGTCATTGTAAAGTAAAATACCTACCATATTCTGCCTATGCACTTTAAAATAGGTGATTTTATGACTTCTTATGTCATCCACCTGGCTGACAAGTTGCTTTAATTTGAATTAGTTCAGTGAGGCTTTAGTGAACAGCTGAAACAAGAACATGGTAAAACGTTCTGAGGCCAAGTATACCACCTCTGTTACTGTGGTGGCCAGCCAAGATTGGGGAAAGTAAAAGTAGTCAGTAAGTACTGTAAGCTGTGTAGAGTATTTGTTATAGCCATCTCTTAAATCAGATTACTCTAACTGGCACAACTCTTCAGCTACAGGGATGAGTTAATTAGTTTTATCAACTCTTTATTGCTGAAACAGGTAGAACCTATATGTGGTATTTTTACTTTATGATGATTTCCACATGAGGTAGCCAAGCATAACTAAAAACATTATTTTGACATGGTTCTAGATGGTACAATTAAATATAGATTTCTCCTGTTATTTGAAGGTATGACTTATGTTATTGGTAAAGTCCCACCTGTAGAAAGGATATTTACAGGAAACACCATCTGTATCAGATCCAGAGCAATTGATGTAAACTCCATTGCCTGCTTCAGCACATTTCATATTGAAGCAACAGTCCATCAGGATTTCTTTATTGCCGTCTTGCACGCTAACCTGAATCATTCGCAAGCACTGACAGTCGATAATTTTTCTTCTCTATTACTTTTCCCCTTTCTTCCTCCATCTCTCTCTATCTCTCTCTCTCTCTCTTCCTCCCTCCATCTCCCTCTCTCTCTGTCTCTATCTATTGCTCTCTATGTCTACCTCAGAGTCTAAAGGAGGGACTGACTGCTGAGCAGAGGCTTCACTTGTTTGATAACAAGGACACCAAGGAGTTCTGACATTGAAGCATTGACCCCTCCCATGCTGCATGATAAGAGGCTTCCTCTTCAACACACTCCCCACCCAGCCACCCACTCCCCCCTCACACACTATATTTTAGCCCAGTAATTAACCATTTAGAAACACACTGGTCACAATGAGTCCTATATTATATACGTGGTATGACGTTTGAATTTTATGTCTATAGAGTATGCATTTCATGCACTTCTGTTACTGTGACATTTTTTTTTTAATTTCCATTGCCATGTCTTATTGTAAATACTGTTTATTTTTTTTAATTAAGCATCTATCACACATACACTAAATATGTTTTTGTGTAAGCTACTGTTTTAACCTCTTAGTTATGTGTGAATAGTCAACGAAATACGTAAATGTGGATCAGCAACACAAAAAGAACGAATGAATCGAATGAATGTGTATATGGAACCCCCATTAGAATACAATCATGTTGCCGGGCCTGTGTACGCACTATGTTGTAGGTGCTGTCGATATGCACATTTTAAGGAAACCCTGAAACTCCCTTGTAATGTACAGAGCTGGCAATACTGTGCTGTTGGTGAGGGATTGGAGGGGGAGACAAACGGCTGTACCATTATGAAAAGAGTTGAAACCTGCTTATTAGCATAATATTCCATATTAATCCTTGTGAGCTATCTGACCACTTGAAATGAACTTTTGATGGTATCAGTACATCCAGAAGGCTTAGGTTGGGGATGGATATATGTATATGCAATATATATATGTCATCTTTATCTCTATAGTCATGTTGGTATACTCGGA
Source organism: Coilia nasus (assembly GCA_027475355.1). NCBI lineage: Eukaryota > Metazoa > Chordata > Actinopteri > Clupeiformes > Engraulidae > Coilia > Coilia nasus. The sequence goes on along the minus strand of CM050210.1, from coordinate 24,922,632 downwards.
CTGGGAGAGTATTTTTTGTTTCCCCCCATCAAAGTCGATTATGTTTGCAGTGTTGTTCAGTGGCAGACCAGTTATATTTATTTAAATGTCGATGTCGACAATTTAAATTGTCTCACATTTCCATTCCTCTGTTTTTGTAAATATACAGCAAATATTCACCAACTGACAACAGGTTTATTAGCAATAAATATTTTTGCACCCTGCCCTTTTAATGTTTTTTTTTTTTCTTCCTTTTTTGTACCAGGGCATTTATATTTGAAGTGCGCATATATTATGTGGTGTGGTACTGTCAAAGCCATATGACCATTATAGTTTTCAGATAAGGCTGCTTTTTACCTGACGACTAGGGACTTTCAAAATATAACTCACAAACAATCAGGATATGATCACAGTCAGCCACGCTCACATTTCCAAGCCAAGGTGATAAACAACTGAATTACAACTGAATTCGTAAACAACTGAATTATTTCATTAATTAATTCAGTAGAGCAGACTTCATCAAGGGGAAAGGAATGGCGTCCTGCTGGTCATATAGGCCTATCAGACTATTGTTTTGAAATGACTGAAACCACAAATGTATTTTACCTTTTTAGTTGCTTTCATAACAAATATTTGCTTCTTGTAACGCACGGTTCCTGAGCCGTTTTCATTTTTTACTTCTGAAAACATACCACGAACATGGATGAGACTACACGAGTATGTATTTTTTTTGTATGTGCGCACGGAATAAAAATATACGATAGATGTGACGAAAATGTAATGTAAATACCCTCAATACATCTCTAACCCTGGACAGAATATGTTTGAAGATTAACACTTAGATTATTTTAGGAGATGTTGCTGTCACTAATCAAAATAACAGCAATTGTGAGCGGTATTGTCGACAACCTAGCACTTATACTAATATTCGGCAATAAAAGTTCAGGCATATGCAATGACAAGAAAATTGTTTTTTGAAATAATGATTGAACGTGATTGAGCTCCAATTTATGCTAATTTATTTACCTGCTACTGGTGCCTACCAGCGGAATGTGAAGGAAAGCCCCTAGTGTGTAATGTAATGTAACAAAATAACACAGCAAAGCGTTTTTCTTCCAAGACCCCTCGTTTCTACCATGTCAGAACATGAATACCTATCGTATTTTTCCATGTTCTTTAAACTTAAAAAGAAAAGGAAAAAAACATTGACATTTCCCATAATGCCTTAGTGATGCAACCAGCTGACAGAGACGTTCTTGGAGTGCAGCACGTTCGGATAAGAAAAAAGTGTAGACCTTTCATCTGTTTCCCTACGCAAAACTTCAGGACATTGTTTCGGACCCCTTATGTGTCTGACTGGACATAGGATGGGGTCCCATACTGCGTGGTCGGACTGGTGTTATAAAATCAACTAGGTGATCTCCAGTCTAGAATCAATTTTGGTAAGTTACTAGCCAACGCTAGCCATCTCTGGCAACGCATTGCTGTCTTTTGTTTAACCTACGCAGGGCCTAGCCAGAAATAAAGGCACGAAACCTCAGCAGCCAAAATAATGATTGCTGATGTCATCCCCATAAAACAAGTAAAGCTTCACCACACACACTGTTATAGCACATTAATTTGTAATTCAGTTGTAATTGTCATAGCAATATGAAGCCTTTGCTTTTATAAACAACTGTAGCTGTCCAAGTTAGTTAGCTAGCAATAATGTTAGCGATCATAGTTGGATAGATAGCTCACAACACTACAAGTTAGCCTGCTAATGTTAGCTGCCATAGACGGTAGCCAGTTAGTCGGCTAATATCAACGTTACATCATAAGAAAAGCAATGTAAGCCACAGATGATGGACAGCATTTGTTTACCTTTATTTAACGTCAATTGAGTCATCAGCAGGTAAACCATATGTAAAGTGAATGACATCTTGGCTATCAAGAAGCATACATTTGTGTATAAGACTTACTAGTTACATTATTGTCTGTGGATGGTAGCGGTAACTGTTAAACAGCCACCCTAATGTTCAACGTTATGTATCTCAACAGATGTGTGCTAAGGTGGGTTGGCTATCCGCTAGCTAGTCAGGAAAGATATTTCCAGTTAATGCATGCCGACTGCAGAATTTGAAAACAGGGTGTACTTTAGCTGCCATACCTTTAAATACTTTATGTTCCCTGTACCGTGGAACTTATTTGTCAAGTTAGCGGCAACGTAGGTAACTTATTTAAATGGTGCTACTTTTGTCTGATGCTAGCAGATATGCTAGTGAACTATTATTTCGCTGTGACAGTTCTGTATCCTATCTAATATTCCAACGTAACGTCTGTTCTTACGTGAACATTGTTTTTGAGTTGATGACAAACCAAACTTCCATTGTGTCTCCAGAGCAGAAGTTAATGTTAAGGCATATCTGTCCACGTCATTGTCACTTTAACACAAGCTGTCTGAATCAACGTGAAGTTCTCTGACTAACTTTCTTGTTCCTTGTGTTCAGTAAACACACTGACTAGCTTTTTATCGGAAGTAAATCAAGCGAAAGTGATTAACAAAATTGTGAAACTCCTTGTCATTCACTGTAGTGGAAACGTTTCAGTTCAGCTAATGGCGTATTTGCGAGCCTTGTAGAAGTAGATGTAAAGTGAAAGTCCCATTTTAAATCTGCAGCTAATAATTTTGATTATCCGGGGGGAAGGGAAAAAAATCTTTGAAATTTTGACAGTCTATTTTCGTCTGTTATGCAGGTGATAATGGACCAACCAGACAGCAGTGAAGATGGGTTACAACCTCAAGACCTCTCTTCCTCCTGCGCACTCCCCATTGTTTTTGATTTGAGCCGCAAAGGTGAAGACTGCCTGTTGAAAGCCAATGCCGTAGAGGCTCTACATGTTGTTCAGCCACCCAGTTGGTATGTGGGTGCTGGGACTAGCGAAGCAGTGACTTTCCCCGAGAACACCTGTGACCACTCCCCCGTGCCTGGCGAACAGATCCAACCTGACAATGCCTTTTCCAACACCACCGTCACCCTCTCGTACGTCAGCCGGTCTCACGTCTTCTCCTCCACCAGCCCACTCGCGCCACATTGTTCCCTCTACGACGTGTCCTCCCTAAGCAAGAAGCTGTCCCAGCATGCATCGGGCTACGAGGCCCTCCCGTTGGTCTCGGAGACGGAGGGGGCTCAGCTCTGTGTGGGTGTGGACCCCCACTGTCTTCAGCCGGTCTCCGCTCCCGTGGGGGTGGCGTCGCACGAGTCCTTTGAGTTCGTCCTGCCGGCTCAGGTAGTGCAGAACGTTGCCACCGGTGTCTGTTTCCTGAAACATGCGGTGGACCTCAATGGCATGCAGGATGGAACCGGCGACGGAGCGGTGGAAATCCTGACGCCGCTACAGCAAGGCAGCCCCATTGTTTGCAAGCTCTCGCAGGAAGAGAATGGCTGCTTGCAGAATGGTGACTGTGCCTTGTGGGACACTGGATCGTGTGGTGGTGGTGATAGTGGCGCTAACAACATCACCTCAGGCAATCTCTTCGCCAACCCAGGTGAAGTGCAGGGGGAGAGGGATCCGGAGGTACTGTTCTTGATCTCCAGGACCGATCAGCCTCTTGTGCATGACATAAGGACTTCTAGAAACTTCTGTAACTCTCTCAATAGGGAATACATAAGCCCTTTGGAGGATCCGGTATCACCCCCAGCTACCCCGCAGGATGAGATCGAGGACGTTTTCATACTGCCGCAGACTGCCAGTTCTCCAAGTGGGGAGAATTTTCCTGATGACATGGCCACAAAAGACACTGACGTGGGTTTTTGTAGTGCTTTATCACCTGCCACGCTAGCATGTCCTGGTCAGCAAGAATGTTTACTGGGTATCTCAAACACTGAACACATATCAGAGTTGAACTGCCAACCCCTAGCAGCTAACAATGTGGGCACGTGCCAGGCACTGTCAGAGCAGTGTCAGGAGGACCCGGCCGAAGATAAAGCGTCAGGTAAGACGGAGACGCAGGAGTTGATTGCCACGCACCAGACAAATGGTGACACACCAGCAAAGGATGAAAGACCAGAGAGAAAAAGACTGCCCCCGCGGTCTGGCAGGGGAATAAGGTTAGAAGCCATCGTTCAAAACATCACCCCATACAGGTCCAGAGTTAGTAGTACTCGTTCGACGAAGAAATCCCATTGCTTGAAAGTAGAGGTGTCTGAGAGTAAAGATGTCAAGGAGGCTGACGAGGAGGTGTTAATTGTCAGTGGCGTCCCAGAGACTTGTGAGAACGCCTACCCCTCCAAACAGGAGACCAGCACTTCTGAGACAAACGTCTGCTTGCAGGCCATCATCCAAAAGATGGATGATGTAGACAGTAGCAGCTATTTGAAAGAAGAATCTACCTCAGATTCAGAACACACACAGAGTCTTTCCAAATATCCTCACAACAAGGGCACATCTGACGAAATGACAAGCATCACCACCACGCTACCACCACGCACCCCAACCAAGAAGAAGTCGGGGAAAAAAAGGCCCAGTAGCACTTCGAACTGCAAATCTCCAAGCAATTGCTGTGCGCCGCAGACTCCGAGTAAATCGCCCTCCTCGCTCAAATCGCACAAGAAAAAAAGTCCCGGGAAGCACCAGTGTGAGGCCGGCGCACCGAGCAAAAAAAGCTCACTCACTGCCGCCAAGAAGGCGCACACGCCCAAAAAGAAACGCAAGAAACACAAAGTAGGCCAGTCCACCATGTTCTCTCCCAAGGAACCTGAGATCAAGCTGAAGTACATCAACTACAAGGAGGAGAAAAGGGACTCGCGGGCGGACACCTTCTCCCCTTTCGTACATGTGGAGGTCAAGGGATACACCACGTGCACGGTTGTTAACTACCCTGAAGAGGACAGCGTGACTGTGAGAAAAAGGCAGCAGCATCAGCAGTCGAGCTCCAGCTTCATAACTGGTGCAGTGCCGTCCACACCGTGTCTGCAATACGGGCGAGTGTTAACAGAGGCTGCGCGGCGCGCTGCTCTGGTCTGCTGCCTGTGTGGTCGCTCGGCGAACTCGCTGGACCTAGGTGACCTCCACGGGCCCTACTACGCAAATGGCTCCAAACCAGAGACCAAGCCCAGGGGCGGCAGCGGTGCCGGCCCAGGCCTCAAAGTTGGTGGGGTGGAGGAGGAGGAGGAGGACGAGGAGGACCTTAGTGACTCGGACTCCTCCTTCAGCACAAGGGGCAGGAAGTGTGCCTCTGGCATCCCAGGGAGCTGGGCTCGCCGTGCCCGCCAGAGAAGGCCTGCAGAGCAGCTGGGAAGTCTGGGGACCCACCCGAGGTGGTCCGGTGATGATGATGATGACTCTGGCGGTAGCGAGCTCTTGCACAGTCCGGTGGCCAAGAGGTCCAGGACAGACAGCTGTGGGGCCGAGAGCTGGTTCAGCCCGCCAGTGCTGCCACTCGACGCCAACGAGTACTGGCTGCACGAGGACTGCGGCATCTGGTCGGCAGGGGTGTTCCTGGTGAAGGGCAAGCTGTACGGTTTGGAGAAGGCGGTCAAGATGGCCCAGGAAACGGTAAGAGTCAAGTTGTGTTTATCAACGTCATCTGTATTTACTACATTGTGAACCCCTTTATTTTTGCTGTACACATTTAAGGAAGCACTTAAAGTGCGCCCTTTGATTAGGGTTAGAGTAGGATTGACAAACAATGAAATAGATGTGTAGGAAGATAGAGAATAATTTGAGTTATTTGAGAAAAGATAAAGCAGAAAAGGTTAACATTAGCAGGAGATAAAATAACATTTTGAGAAGTTGTTGAACTAGGAAGCTTATTTTCCCCCTCTCTCTCACATACAGATGTGTTCCATGTGCCACAAACTTGGTGCCACACTGGGTTGCTTTTTCAGAGAATGCCCCAACAAGTATCACTACATCTGCGCTGTACAGTCTGGTGAGTCTCTCTTTGCCCTGGCACCTCGCCACGTCACATCTCCGGGGGGTTAAGTGGGTCCTATCGGAATCTCTGAATCACAACCATTCATAGCCTGTAGCCTAAACGATTGTGAAACTAAACAGGCTGTGCTACTATGATAAGGGTTACGCAGCACTGAAATGTTGCTTTGAAAGTAATGCATGCCTCTTGCAGGCAGATGGCCCAATGCCAGTGTGCTCCACAGACCGACAGACAGGCATTGTTCCTTTGTCATTTTGCCGACACAAGCGTGTTCTGGCTTGAGGAAATATGAATGCTCTCTGGATGTTCAAACAAGGTTTTGCTGCTGTAGAATAAGAGGTGTAACCATTTATCTTAAGTACATACACAGTAAAGGAGTTGAGCTGTCTGATGTGCAAATTAACTTTGAATTGTTCTGTTAAAGCCCAGATAAACGATCTGCTATACCTGGAATTTACCATCCATCCATCCATTTACCATCCATTTATATTAGTTGCCATTTGACAACTGCGTTCATTTTAATGTTGCTTTTAAGCCATTTGAAAGTTATTAATCTGGATAACAGTCAGTCAGTTCGTATTTGTTCTGCCCTGCCTTGACTGGTAGACAGGACTTTTTAAAGCTGACTCTAAAAAACTGAACCTACATGACCAAACAAGTACCTCGACATCTGTGTAAAAGTAACGTATGGCTGTCATGTTCAACCAGAGTAGATGCATGGTGACATATGTTCTAGTGTCTGTGGAAATGTGACTCGTCACCTAAAAAGTTGACGGTTTTGCACAGTAATCTCCTTCCAAGTTTACTGTGCAACTTGAACAGTGGGCTTTGCCATTACCAGTGTAATCTAAATTGTATTAACTGCTTTTTGTCATGTTTGTTTTTTGTGCTGTCTTTATGTTCGGCTTCCTCTTGTTCCGCTTGCAGACTGTGTACTCAATGAAGAAAACTTCTCCATGAAATGCACCAAGCACAAGGTATTCTGTTCTTTAGTAGGTGTTTAAAACATTTGTTGTTCTGTTTCTGCTATCAGCCAGTTTATATATTGTTCTGAGAAGTGCTATTCACACACATTATTATGTAAAAAAATACTGCTTTGACTGGTAAATTAGTTGTTAAATCCACCTATTTCCTGCCCTTGTCATTAACTGTACATCAATGATGCTTTTTAAAATCTTAATGCAGGCTTTCAGTTTGATTGGATGTTGCAGTAACTTCATTGTGTAACGGTTGCTGATGTAGCTTGTTTTCATTTTCTTCATTAGAATAAATCCATCAAAGGCTCTTCAAATAGAAAGAACACAAGATGACACAGACCAGGATGCAGAACCTGTACAAGGTCTGTTTGCTTTGCTTTGCTTTCTTGCGTTCTTTTGTTATTTTTTTCTTTCTTTCTTTCTTTTTTCACTTTTTCACGCCTTATCTCTACAAGTTGACAACTTGTCTCGTGTGTGTGTCTGTGTGTTTGTTTGTGTGTGTGTGTGTGTGTCTGTGTGTGTGTATGTGTTTCAGATGAACACCTGCCACTGCACGTGGTAGTCCTGTGAGTGGGCTGAGCTCAGTGAAACTGAGGTGCAGGTCTCCTAAACTACAGCAGCAAAAGGCCACTATGGAACGTAGTCACCCTCAGACCTTAACGCAACACGTCGTTAGTAAAGCCACCACTCGTGTCCGTGCACACCAACAGGGAATTTCGAGACTTTCGTCGTCAAGGCTGACGATGCATCCATAGTGCTTACAGGTCTGGATTGAAAGTGGAGGAAGATAAAACAAAACAAAGGGGCCCAAAGCAGGAAGAGGAATGAAATGTCACAGAGTAATGTTTTTAATATATATATATATATATTATATGTTTGAGAAGAAATTCTCAGCAGTTAGATTGAATTATCCTCAGTGGATATTATTACTATCGTCATTATTATTATTGCAAATCTTTTTTGTACAGAATGACTGATCCTATTTATATTTTGTTTCAATATAAGAAATTTATTTCAGTCATTTTTTTCAAGCAATGTTGTTGGATACCTTGTCTGTTAATTTAATCGATGGCACAAACTAATCTCATCTGGAGATGGGCCACTTGGTTCTTGCACCCCAGGAATGAGACAAGTGTTTGCCCAAAGAAGTGGCAGTGACGGGGCCGAGGGCAAAGGCAGGGTAGGTGTATCATTTTAAGATGATCCCCATCTACTCAGCAGTTGTCAAAGAGGTCTATTTTAATCTAATTTGTCCTAACATCATGATTTTTTGGCCAAAAGAAAATTGGAAAAAGAAAATTTTGTTGTTCTCAGTTAGAACTGACACCTCAGGTTACAGTGGGCTCTGGAATGGATTTGGCGTTAATTCTCTGAATGAGTGCCAACTCCATCTCTCAGCCAACTGTCATCTGTGTATATTCTCCTAAATGGCTCTAAGAGTGACACTGACTATCATAAAAGCCTACACTCATAATCCTGTGCTCTTTCATAGTGATTCACAAGGAAACGGTGCCTGTGTTAAAAACGTCATTCATTGAATGTATTTCATCTGGATATTCTTTTCAAAATGAGAATTTCAGAGAGCACTTCGGCACTTAATTTATCCATGTGATAGTCATGTTTTTTATTTCTTTTTTATGTATTTAAAAAAAAACAGTATTGTCCCCGTAAACCTGATACTCCCAAAGTACTTCTGTGAGAGCACTTCAAGTCAAAATGAAATAGATCTGCATACAGATAAGGACTTTACCACTGCATTGTATTATGTAAGGGTGATGACTCTTGACTACACATAGGACTATAAATAGGACTTGCATACTTCATCACTACGCATGTACAGCAAAGCTTTACAGATTGGTCAAACAAACAAGCAAAATAGGAAATTGTTTGAATTAAAGTATGCACACAGGAAACGTTGTGCCCACAGGCTAACATTGTTAAGCCTTTTGTATGTAGTCTTGCACCCGGTGAGTGCTCTACTGGGCAAGGGTCTGTGATCGTCCAAACTACGTTAGCTCACCAATGTCCTCCCATAGAGTCCATGGCCAGAGGTGTTTACATTGGCTTGGGGTGACTGGCTTTGCTTGTCGCCCCGCCATCACCCTGATCACTGTAAAACAGTGCCGCTTTGAAACAGCTTAGAAAAGTTAAGTAAACATGCTGCATGGATCTTTTGACATCGATTTGACTTGACAGTGCCATGTACGTTAATTATAATTATAAACACGTTATTGTTAAGTTCTACCATCATACAAAGATTCATGCTGCCGCTTGAATTACATTTTTTTTTTGTTTGTTTTTAAGTTCATTCAAAGCAGCACTTTTTATAGTGTATGCTGTAAAAACATGACTGCCCTCAGATCCTTGGTATGGAAATAATGACGCCTCTATGAAGTTTCTTACATACTCGCCAACAGTCAAGACTTAAGATTTTCTGGTACGAGGTACATGGGTCCTCTTCTTTTTTGTGTGTTTGTGTCCCTTTTTCCTCTGTAGTACTCACTTGGCTGTGTTCTTGTCCTGCCCACTCTTTGATGAAACACCACATAAAGCAACTAAAAGACGCACTTGCACAGCTAAACACTATGTTGTATGGCAAACACACCAGCTTGTAACTTTCTGTGGGTTCTTGACAGAGCTGTTATTAATGGTCTTTGTCTTTCTCTCTGTAAACCAACAGTGTTAATGCTGACACACCCTTTACTCGTTCTCTGCCTGTGATCATCTCTTGAAAAGGCCATTTAATGGCTGTACTATCCCTTTCAGTCAATATATATGCAGTTGTTACACATGCCAACACAACACATTTTTTAAGTGCACAAGGTAAAAACACAAAGTGGGGGGAAACCAGCTGCTTTTTTTGTAACATGCAGTGAATTTCACATTTCTACTTATTTTCCCCCTGACAGCAACTCAGATGGCCAGTTTACCAGCCGTGTGGCAGACAAATCAGACTATGTATATAGCCTTTGTTTTCTTAGGACAGATGACGGGAGGCTTGCATGCACTTTTTTGTGAAAAGAAATTTGTTTGAATCAGTGCAGCCTTGATGACTTGTCTGGTGAGTGGGTGGGGGGGTGGGGGCGGATGGGGTGTTGGGGTTTGTGCATCTAAGGGAGTGCGTTGTAGGTCCATGTCGGTGATGTCTGCCCCAAATGTGTCCATCGTACAAGCAGCACTATAAACTCTGTATTTGTGTACCTAATGAAATTTATTGTGTTTGGTCTTGCGGAAACGCAGCTACAATGAAAATTGTCCTGACATTTTGTGCCAATGACGGCCACTGTCCTGATCTGACATGGAGAAGTAGGCTTTAGGTATGCTAGCACCAGTTGGGCTGTAGCATGTCTGCTGGTTTAACTTCACCGGAAACATAGTGTTTTTGTTTTTGGCCCTACTTTGTGAAATGTGTACATTGATGACCTGCTTTTCTTGCTGCCTACAGGCAGTGTGCCAAAAAGGTGTTTCCTTTTTAGATGTTTTTTTTTTTTTTTTACTTTCTGACAATGTATTTGTTTTGTTCTTCTGCAATTTGTTTCGAAGTATGTTACATCACACATCACATATTGATAGTTTTATGATTTTTTGCCAAAGTCAGCCACATGGAACTTTCAATTCAAGTTATGTCAACTGAAAACTACCAAATGTTTTGTTTTTGGTTGCTGTTTTTTTTTTTTTTTTTTTTGTCTCGTGCTGTCTTGTGTCTTATTTTGTCAGAATCTTAAAACTCAGGGTTGAACCTCAGTCTCTGATGCATATATTCTACTTTTGTTCTCCCCATACTGGACTGGAAAAAAATAGTACTGCTTAATTGGTCAAAAAACAAAACACAAAATAAATTGCATAGTGCTCAGTCACTTTATGTGCTTGTAGTCTTTATTTCAGTTTTTTTTACTCAATAGCTGAATGGTCATTAAAATGTGTGATCGCTACTGTTAGCACTTAATTGATAACTACAAATGGTACAGTTGCACACTAACTAAAATGGCAGCCTGAATGGTCATCCTCTAGTGTAAACATGGCTGAAGGTTTCAAGTTCAACTGCAATTAGTTCCATGGGGCTAGATATCATTAGGTAGTTCTATGTGACAGGAGTATAACATTTGTAGTACTTTTTCACTGGGTGCATAATTGGTTTATAGTGTTTTTAAACGTAGTGAAACATGCTCATCATTACCTCACACAATGAGACAAATGGTGTGTGTTACTATTCAACATCACAATAAAACAAAACCTTACTGCTTAAAGAAATTGTCTCATTTTGGACAATGCCATTTTAATTCTTTAAGGGAAATTAAAATAAACATTTTCTGTGCAATGGCCCTTTGAAAACATCACTAGTATTCTGTGCTGTTATATTCTGAAAAAAAAACATCAAGTATTGGAGCAGCTCTAATCTGCATGTATTTCACTTATCAGAGAAATAACAAATGTCCAATGGAACATGGGTCTCAAAGATTTCAGTTTATTTTTGCTTAAATCCATCAACAGGAAGACAGTTGTATTGCGGAGACAAATTTGACCAGAGTTCTAGTGTTGGGTTTCCTACTGGTTGAAATGAATTCCTACTGGGAGAAAGACAATGAAATCACACGACTAGCAGCACAATAATACACAATGGTCAGTTCATGAACGTTTGGAGTTCTCCATTTTTGAGTTTTAGTTGACAGAACTGGAGAGGCATATTAAAGCCAAAAACTGATGAAGAATTGCTTCTAAAAAATCCATTCAGTTCTGAATAGTCATTTTCAATATCCTAGCCTGTGGATGTCACCATGTTCACACATGTACTGTATCTTGGATTGACCCACAGTGTTAAACAAGTCCTTATCAAGAGAGGCACAAGAAGCCCCCTCACAGCACCGGCTTCCTATAGGGCCCTAGCAACACCACAATGTCATGCAGCTTTGTCAGGACAAGAACATGAAATAGGCCTCTCATCTCCTCCTCCTCTTCTCTCTTTAAATTTTATTTTTATTTTCATTATAATTTTGTTTTGTTTAAAAGCACTTGTGTTGGAGTACTGGCCTTCGTTACAAATGCTAGAGTATTGCAAGGCTAGGATAATCTTTTACAAAAACAAAACAAAACAAAAGGAATCAAATCGCAGCTCTGAGGATGTCCTTGGTTTAGTTAAGACAATAACACAACAACAACGATACAAATACAACACACTAAAAAACCATCATGTTTTTTGTCATATTTAGCCCTAGATTTTTAAAGAAGTCAAAGATATGGTCATTGGAATATTTTGCAAATGTTTGTGCTACAGCAAAACTTCACATCACAACAAATTCCTGTGTATTTTGTGTGGACAGATTGTTTTTATATATGTAAATGAATTTGTTATATCATAATCATGCAATTTGAAGATGAGATTGTGTCCATTTGGAGTTAAAGGTAAAATCAACAAAATCAAAAAAACAAAAGTTCTGAATTCCTCACCTTCAAAGGAAAAGTACTTTGAAGAATATGTAAAAAATACATCTTTTCATCTTGTTGATGTGTCTACTTTTGTTTTACTGAAAATAAATTGACGATTTAGTATTTTTCTATTCATCTACCACATAGTAATACACTGACCTTTATTTGACACCTAGTGAAGTATATTATCAGAGGCAAGGAAATCCATAACTCACAGGAATTTTCCACTTCTGAGCCTTTCTTCTGTCACCCTGGGTGGAGTAACCTCATCCCCACCTACAGCTGACACTGGGGTCACCCATAAAGTATTTATCCGCAATTGCTCTGACATCACAGCTTTAAAGAAATAAAATAAAATGCAATGAGTCAAGAGCTCTGGAGAGTGTGGTGTGGGATAACAGCAGCACATCTATATTGGGAAGAGAGGCGTCAGCGGGGTCTCACTTCAGCTGCTGAGACGAGCTGGCTGGCAGTGACGCACGGCCGAACACGGCTGTGTGCTTTCAGTGGCCAGAACGCATTTGCACAATCTAACCAGAGGTGTTAAAGTCCCAGCTTTAGAAACTAAAAAAAACTGCCACATACTTGATCCAATCACTTTCTGCATTCTAATGAGCCCACAGATCATCAGGCTGGTAGACCGCCTAATCAGTGATATCACCTGTGTGAAAGTCCACAGGCAGGAGTAAAAGAAGGCATGGTTTTTATTTTCTGAAGGTGGAACTGACCTCAAATATCTCCCCTTTGCTAATTATCTCCATGTCACTTCAGATTAGTTTTTTTTTCCAGATGCAGACATTCCGGGTTCAGAAAGTAACATATTTATTTCACCCAATTCATTGAACCAGCTGATTCCAAATAGCACACCTCTTCAGCCAAGAGATAAGCTAATTAGTGAAATTATATTTGTTATGAGCGCAGGCAGAAGGAATACATGGCAGGACTTTTACTTTCTGGGGCCGTTTTTTCTCTCTATGGATTTATCCCTATGGTTTCCACTTTCTTTGGAATCTGACCCATGATATGAAATGCCAAAGATGTATAGTGATTTAATCTGCTTTTTACTGTGCAAAAATAAAGAAAGCAGCAAATTTGATGGTTTAACAAAATGACAGCATCAACATCAAGGGTGGTATTTGTATCAGTGTCAACTATGTACTGCAAAATAATAACAATTAAAAATAAAAAAGGCCTTATCTAATTATAAAGAAACTAAATTAAAAATATATATTTCATATCAAGGTCAAATAAATTAAACCAACATAATTAAAATGCTGAATCCTTTGTGTATGTCCTAGAACATATAGTATACATAGTTTCTTTTGTCGTATATTTTAGGGTTAGGGTTAAAGTGCCCTTTCCACACTTCTACAACTGTTCTTCATGTTTCCCAGTTGAAATTTTAGATTAAAATCTACAGACTTGAAGCAACTGCATCTAAATTCAAGTTTCATCTCAGCTGTGTAGATGAAAAGCACTTAATTTCACATGATGAAACATCTCTAGAGATCGATCAACAAATAAAACCTTTTTGGCATTGCATTTTTTATGGACAGTTAACACCTTCTCTATTCGCATACTAGTGTCGTATATTCTATTTATTAAAGGGTTTTTTTCAGCATTGAATTTCAGAGAACACCAAAATAATGTCATAGTTTGTATGGGTTTACTAAATTATCCCTGTCAAGGTCTTCTTTTTTTGCTTGTCAGTTATATTGCTTTCAAAAAATGTTTTGCTCTATGTCTCCTTCTATCACCCTTTCAGAATCTCAGCCTCATAACTTTTCACTGTTGTTTAATTGCCATTCATTTGTTGTTTAAAAGCATTCTGTCTACTGGTATGTTTTGTTTGGTTTTTACAGTTGGGAAGGTGAGTACCGCCTACCTTCGTCTGGTCTCTACAGAGACTCTACAGAAACATCTGTGTCACAATTAGGAATGTTTACAAGAGAACGCCACTAATAACTTTAAAGTCATCAACATATATAGCAGTCTTATAGCTCCGGATCCAGGAAGGCTGACTTACAGAATCAGTCTGAAACATTTGTGTGTTGGAGTGAAGTATGTAAGTGTCCATCCATGTTCATATTCTGTCCCTTCATGTTTTTTTTCATGTGTGTAAGTGTGTGTGCGTGTGAAGAGAGTGTGAATATTGACATCTGTGTACATGTTGTCTCTTTCTACACACAAATCTCAATGGGTGTGGTGACCAGGATACGACTGCCAGAAGTGTTGTCTCTGGGCATACGCTCATACCCGCCAGGTGGCATCCCCACCACGGTGGTGTAGTGGTGACCCTGCGGTGACCCCGTCTCCATGGCGCCCGCCTTGGGGCCTCCGCATACGACGGGTGAAAGCGTTTGCTGCTTCATGCGGTCCACCAGCAGGTCTTCGTCTTCCTCGTCCTCCTCGGAAGTGGAGCTCAGCGCCCCCTGATGGCTCCCCATGACACTGCCGCTGCCACCACCAGCCGCTGCAGCAGCACCCACACCGATGCCAACCTCGCTGTCCACCATCCAGCACCGGCCAAAGTGGCGGAACACCTCCTTGACCGAGCAGCGACGCTGGGGGTCAAGCGACAGAAGCTTCCGGAACATGCGGAGTGCCTCATCAGTGAAGCGGCGCCACTGGGAGGGCACGGGTCCTCCCCCAACACGCCGCGCCCGCTGCCAGCGTGAGAACTCCTCATAAAAGGCGTCGGTGGGCAGCGCCTTCTCCCAGGGGAAGTTCCCCGTGAGCATGCAGAAGAGGAGCACGCCAAACGCCCACACGTCCGTGGCTGGCTCCACGCAGAAGCCCTCGGCCGGCTCGGCGGCACCACACAGCTCGGGCGCCGTGTACGGGATGGTGCCGCTGACCCGCTTCACCGGCGAGCCGGCTCGTCGCGTCATGCCGAAGTCAGACAGCTTGACCTTGCGGCACTCGCGGTCGAAGATGAGCACGTTCTCGGGCTTGATGTCACGGTGCACCAGCTTCTTGTAGTGCATATAGTCCAGTGCGATGCCCACCTGGTGCACGCAACGCTTGGCCACTGGCTCTGGAAGACCAACCTAAAGGGTTTTTGAAAAACAAAAAGTGGTTTTAAAATGTTGAGACTTTAGATTGATCATAGAATATCAAGCTGCCTAAATCAGTGCTGGTTTTGAAAGAGCCACTTTATTGAAAAACAAAAAATTTGATTAGAGACTGTTTATAAATTAATGTCATAGTTTCTAAACATTCACTAATTACTCATAAAAACTGTACTTTCCTGTTGTTGGTGGCATATGACACTCACCACATCTATACTGTCCTGAAAAACTGTCCCATGGCAAGTATCAACTGTTTGCTTGGTTAAAAGGTTAAGGTTTACGACTAAATGTAGTGGACTATCTTATAGTAGCGCAGGCTGGCTTATCTCATTATATTTTGTCCACTGTACCTCCCTGACCCTGAAAAAAAAGGTTGCTCTCAATTGTTCTCCCGAGAATGAAAAATGAACGAATAAATGAACAAATCAATGTTTGTGTGTTTGTTTTTGTCACCACCCTCACCTGAGGGGGAATGATGTCGAACAGATCGCCTGCCACGGCGTACTCCTGCGCAAAGACGTAATAGTCGTCGGTCTCAAAGGCGATGCCGAACATGTTGATGATAAAGGGACATGGGGAGAGGTACAGCGAGATGCTGTACTCCCTCAGGAAGCTCCGCAGCTTTGTAGTCTTCTTCTTAAGGAACTTCAAGGCCATCTTGGTGCCTAATTAAGGGAGGGAAAAGAAGAGGGCCAAA
The DNA here is from genome assembly GCA_027475355.1 of Coilia nasus. Taxonomy (NCBI): domain Eukaryota; kingdom Metazoa; phylum Chordata; class Actinopteri; order Clupeiformes; family Engraulidae; genus Coilia; species Coilia nasus. The sequence continues at coordinate 24,906,567 of CM050210.1, read as the reverse complement.
CATGCACTCTTTATGCAAAATGTTTAAGAGTCGGAAGAGTGAAAGACATGTCCCTGTAAATCTTTTAATGACATGGATTTTAAACTTGCTCATAACACCACATAACCTATTATCAAGCATACAGCAGCATACAGTACACTTTTTGGGGGTGATCATTCTCACCTCTGATTTTGTGAACCACCAGGTCCACCTTGCCGTAGGTGCCTTTGCCCAGCTCCCTGATGACTTCGTAGTACTTGCTGACCTCCAGCTTCTCCAGGTTCTGGGCCGTAATGACCTGCAGCTCCTCCACAATGTTGATGGGAGGGCTGGACATCACCGGGGAGGAGCTCATGTTGGCGAATGGGGGAAGATGAGGAGGAGGAAGAGGAGGGGGAAGGCTGGCGTAGACAGGAAGTGGAGCGGGTCACCAGTGGCAGTCACTGAAAGAACAAAAGCTCCAGGTTAGGATCCACAGCTAGCCAGGGTTGGACAGACATAGGGTTCTGGAATTTTCTGATATATGTAGCATCATTTTTCTAAATGTGTAGCATGTGTATTTTCTATTCCTTATACATTTTTTTCTATTTTAAAATATTTCTAAATTTTTGTGTGTATTCTCTACATTTCTTTTCCAACAACTTTCTTGGGTCTGGACAAATTATTGTCTTCAGAGGTTATGCAACTCCCATTAAGTAAGCAAGTTAAGTAGGCAACAGCAACTACATTTTCAACATGTACTTAGTGAAACCATCATTTTCATTTGCACCAGCATGATACGTCAGTAACTATCTCACTAGGACAAATGACCTTTCAGTATCTGGCTGTAATGACACACAACCATAATCCCATCTATATACACAGGCCACCGCACCAAAACAAGTTGTTAGACTGAGGAGGCCATTTTGGTTTGCAGAGTAACACCCTAGCACTGTAGCACGCAAACAACCACGTCTCTGAGGTCAAACCAGCAGACGTATCTATATCATCCTGGCGTCAAATTAACGAGCTCTGAAATGTCTAATTAGTCCTCAGTCTTACATTCAGACTTCAATCACACACAGCCTGAGGCTGACTGTTCCCTGTCTCTGTGTTCATGTGCTGCCTGTCTGCTTTCATTTGTTCTGTCTCTTCCTTTCTGTGTCTCTCTATTCTTTTTCTGTGTGTGTATGTACATATTGAGTGTTTGTGTGTACATTATTACCTGTGTCTGTGTAGGAAAGAGTCTGTGTGTGTGTGTGTGTGTGTGTGTGTGTGTGTCGGTGTGTGTGTTTTTTGTGTATTTGTGTGTTGACTCAATGGCTTCAATGATTTGCTTTTAATGGGCTGTGCAATCTGCCTTGCTTGCGTGCTCAGCTCTTATGTAAGTGTTCTCTTCCTCAACATAACCGGGAACACCAGCACACTGGATATACCGACAACTCAATTAAAACCACCATGCCTGGCTTCCAGAGCAGAACACATGAAATAACTTCACCCACAATAGTGTTGAAAAATTTGCATGTTCCTATGTATCACATAACCTGTTTAGGTAATGCTTTACGTTTTTTTTTTTTTGTGTGTATTTACATGTAACAACATGGAATATTATGTACCTACACTACATACGTAAGACAAACACTAACCCTATGGTACAGTGTAAGTACATAGTAGTTACAGCATATTTAATTATATTGTAACTGTTTCACTATACCTAACTGATTGTGTGTGTGTGTGTGTGTGTGTGTGTGTGCGCGTGCGCGCACATCTGATGTTGTACCATCTCCTCAGGAGGCACACTTGAGCATGACCTCTACATTTCTATATTTACTTTATGTATTTATTTGTTTATTTATTGTTCCTCATCACATACATCTCACCACCAACGCATCCACACAACAGAGGGGGTGGATCTGCACAACAAGCATCAACAGCCCTGCTAGCAGCTAGCATAAACATTTTGACAACCCCCCGCCACGCGAGAACAGACACTATGACTAACCCGGTAGTCTCGGGCAATGATGGATGACTGATGATCGGTATGTGTGTGTGTGTGTGTGTGTGTGTGTGTGTGTGTGTGTGTGTGTGTGTGAGAGAGTGTGTGTGTGTGTGTGTTTCTGAGTGTGTGTATGTGTGCCTCCAAGAGAGAAGACATGGAGAGATGATGGATTATTCCTTGCGGGTCAGAGAAAGTGTCAGGATGTGTTGCCTCAACAGCAACGTGTGACGCACCAGCGCGCCGTTACCCACAATTCATTGCTTCAGATATGCTTTTAGTAGTTTGTGCCAATATACTCCAAAATCAAATGGCTTTCACTGTTTATTTTTTGCTGTGGTCTATTTTTAAGGCACAGGCAGATGGTCAGTAAATGTTGCCACTGCCAACAGTTATGTGTTACAAATCAAAGCTGAGTATGAGAGAGTGAGAAACATTGGCCTCAAATGAAAACAAAATATGATATGAGAATGCTTTTAAATATCAGAAAATAAACAATTAATCTTAAACCCATTAATTCATTAAGGTTAATGCATAACAGGTCTAATTACTGGATTTCTAGAGTTGTTGCCTTGATAATGCTTCTGTTGGTGGGTCCTGTGTGAACTAATTAGTTTTGATTAGCACGAGAACTGTGGCATCCACAAGGCAGTCATAGCAATCTGTTTCAGTCTGTCTCTTGGCCTTCAGATTTCACACTGAATGACTTAGCTCAATGGCACAGTATTTTCTGGAGAATAAGCACTAATAATTCAAACTGTTTGTTTACTAAATATTGTTGATATTGGTAAATTACATTTTGATGTATAAATTAACATATCATTTAACTGTTTCCAAAAGCTGATAATTGCACTAATTCATTAGTCTGGGTACATTTTCAAAGCCAGGGCCAAA